>JAMKCH010068049.1:0-90049 GCA_023653785.1 Ophioderma brevispina | reverse complement strand
CAATCGCTGTCTTAAAAAAAGAAAATGGTGGTTGAATTTAGGATTCATCTTGGTGGGTATGAGCGGCAAACGTACATTGCGTATTTGTAGTTAATAGCGGCTCAATTTGGTTAAATGGGTCATGCAGGTTAATTGATTTCTGGGGGTCATATCTTAAAAAATATTGACTCTACCTTATGAAACTTTTAAGGTTATTAGATAACAGTCCCATCTTACCTTACAACAAAAAAATAAGTAGTCAAGTGCATTTGTTCAAAGTTATTGGCGCACTTAAAAAAAATGTGCGTTTGTTTTTGGGACACACAAGCGGTTTTTTATAACATTTGTCTGTGTTAAAACTTATTTGACAGTCTTTAATCCACTTAGATAGAGATCAAGGTCACGTTGGAAGATCACATTGGTCTAGGTGTTATGATTCCATATATGAGGGCATCGTCTGCAAAGAGACTGTCCTCGTCCCAGGGAAAACAACATCAGGCATGATTAATATAAACCAAAAAGGGAAAAAGGACCATTACTGTACCCTGGGGTACACTGGATATGACCTCGGCAGTTGAGGGAAAGACACCTTCCAAAAGACTTGTTGTTTACGTTTTGTTAAAAAAAAATTTTATCCAAACTATGAATTTTCCCAGTGATACAATAATGCTTAAGTTTCATCAGGCCATGAGAATGAAAGTTTAGATTTGCATCCGGACATTTTCAAAAAGGCATGAGGCTTTACTTTCCATTATTCATTATTCATATGACATTTTTTTGGTGAATTGCCAAGTTTCAAGGATTCCGGCCCAGAGCTGAAGGATCAATCATGTCAAGAAATGTGTCATGTTAAGAGACTGCATGCATGTAGTCTATGATTAGTGTGTAATTGGACCCTTTTCTAGCTGTTTGATGATTTTAAAAACTTGATGTTTTGGATGAAGCGCATCTTTTAAGCAACTAATGAATTTTTTAAAAAATAATGAAAATTTTCGGCGAGCAGGTTTTGGCACATGCGGGAGGCGGACGCAAATCAAAACTTATTCCATGGCCCAGCAGACGAGTGTGCGGAATGCGATCGAATGCTTTTGAGAAATCGATAGGAACAGCATCGAATGTGCTCACGGTTTTGTTTCAAATGATTTGGATAAATCATTTGTGGTGAGAACTAATTGGGTACCACACCCCCTCATCAGGCCTGAAATCGCGAAGTCTGCGCGACCTATTCAGGTCGCGCAAAAGGACCTTTGCGAGAACCTTGAGAACCTTCAAAAAAAAAAAATGTTCTCCGCTTTTAGGTTCTCATAGAAGGAGTTTGCGAGAACCTAACAAAAAACATCTCACTTATATTGAAATAAAGACCATGGGTGTGTACTAGTCTTAAATAACAATTAAACGGCAACTCATTCCGCATACCCTGGATAGGATTTTATTAATACTTTTCGAATTTTTCTAATATTTCATAACAAACAAATCTTCTTCCAAATTTTTTTCAAAAGGAAATATTTTTTTTTCTAAAATTAGGCATTGTTGCCTAAACTTATTAATGAAAAGTGCTGGAAAGTACATTACTAAGACCATTGGAATCAAGGTCTTTGTAATGGTTTGATCTAGGCACTGGGTTTTTCGCGCAAAAAATCAGAATTTTGGGTGTCTATCACATTTTGTTGGGTCCGACTTGCGAATTTTCAACAATTTGTAAAAAACAACTTTTTTTAAATGTTAATTTTTGCCATAAACAAAACACAAACTGATTAGCAATCATATTATGCAAACGTCGGCGAAAATTGGATGACTCACCAAGCTTCCTCCAATAAGTGCAAAATATAGTCCAAAGGTGGTGTTTTAATAAATCCTAGCGTAGAACCCTTGATTAGTTGAACACAGATGACCCGACCTATTTTTCCATTGTGAAGTGTCATGAAGATTTTTCTGGTTGCGCTCGGTGCATTAAACATATATTGACGCATGGGCTATCAAAGCTAATCACTCGCTGTATCGGGTTTTGTTCAGGAATTGGTTTAACCTCATGGATAATCCTTCGGACTTTCCAATTCGGACTTCGGTAGAATGCGGAAGAATGAATACAACTCGTACACTGACCCTTTATCAGGTGGCAAGAGTGGAACACCGTCGACGTCTCCGGGGCCGGGGATGCCCATGCCCACTGGGGATTCCCACGTGCGAAAGTCAATTACTCTGTTATTTACATGATGTAATGCAAAGCCTCATCCGGGGGCGCGGCGGTGCCATCTCATCTGAATTCAATATTTTATTTCAAAAGTAGAAGGGAACATAACAGTGATAATGATGTGCTTCGTGACATTTTTCAGCCAGAAAAAAGTAAGAAATATGAAGTCAACTTTGGAAGTTTGAGCAATGTTTTTGCAAAGACCGTTTTTCGTGTTGCCTGGTTGACTAGCATGCAAACATTGGAAACGCATTTTCGGCGATTGTGCTTTAAAAATCTGGCATTTTCGCACATTTCAAAATCGGCCCGCGGCATTTTACCGTTTTGAATCGCGCAAAACTCCGGTGCCTATTTTTTAATCGTTGATCATTTGTATGGCACAAATTTTTGCCGCGAACCCGTGTTTGGTTCTCGCACGTGTAATGTTGTTGGGCGAACCTTCATCGTAACCGGTTCGCTGGTTTCGCGTCGATTTTTCCGGCCCTGCTCCTTTTTCTGAAACCATCTGAGAATCCTTTAAATATGTGTGCTGGTCAAGATTGGACATAAAGACTAGTGAGAAATATGCTCTAAGACTTTGCAGCATATTGAGTTAAGGCAATGGGCCTATAGTTATTTGGGAGATTACGAGCCACTTTTTTATGAATTGAGTGATGTGAGATATTAGCCAATCGTCACGGAGGGCCCCCGTATTGAGAAAACAATGCAAGACAATATAGGTGACAATTTCGGCCGCACAGTGCTAATACAAGGTATTCTTGATTGTATTTGATGAATTCGGGCACCCCGATGCGGAAATCAGGCACTCAGCCGAGTGTGTCTCCTTCCATCAGTCACTGGCGAAAATGGCAGCACAGAACGACAATAATCCGTTTCACAAGCCGCAGGCTATTTCGAAATTCAAGTATTTTCAACTTTGCTGATATTTCATTGAAAGTTTGTTATATTAGTCATTAAAAACGCTTTAAGATGTATGTAAACATTATTCTACACAGGCAGATTGCCACATGGTCCGCTCCGAAGGGTTTCTCTTCAAAATCGAGGTGAAAGTGACTCGATGTTTCCTGTGTCGAAGACATGTCCGAAAAAGTAACGTAGACATTCATTGAATCCGTCCAGTTTTATTTCTCAATGTGTGAAATTACGTCCCGAGACGAATGGTAGCGAATGGTATTCCAATATAGGTGAACATTATTCTACATTATAATGTTCCATGATCTGCTTCAAGCATCCTGAACTGGTCATCACAAAATTTTTTGGTTGTCTCATGCGAGTGCTGTACGGTTTTAATAAACTGGACGTCGGTGCTTTACCTCGTGTGAACTTTCTGGCAACCGGATGTCCACACTGACCGACCGCAGCCTCCCGTTTTGCGGAACGGGAAGTTTTGGTGCATGACTCACGTGCTTGGCACAAGCGATCACGATGTCGATAGACTGCGCGATCCCCGAAATGCATCTCATTCGGTGCCCAGTTCCATCCGGGAAATTTGTACCAGAGGTATGTTACAAGAAAATATTGTTGTGTCGTTTCGCGTTCGTCCGAACAGTGCCTAAATTACAACAATACAAAGTACCTGTCAATGTGAATAATCTTACAAAATGTGAGAATATAGGAACAAAAATAACGAGGCACGGTGTGTTGAATTCACGACAAACCGTGATATTTTCGATCGTACTGTGCACTACTTGTCACCTGACAGATGATTACACAATATTGGTGCACTCACAGATAGGGTAATTTTTCTGTATTTTGTTACGCTCCTAACCGTATGATTTTAGCCACTTGAGTCTGGTAAGTTCCCGGATGGAAAGGGGGCACTAATAGATGCATTTCGCGGATTGTGCAAATAGTCTATTGAACAAAATATACGTCATCTGATATATGAGCTATATATAGCGATTCATTCACAGATATTGTAGGCTACAACTGATGTTTCTAAAGCCGAAAGTAAAATGTTTAAGTTGCCCTCATTGCGTGGAAACAGGTTTTTAACAAAAGTTCAGATGAGTTTATAGGCATAGGCTATTATAATATAACATGGTGTGTGTGTGTGTATGGTGTACATTATCTAGCTATTTGTGTGCTGTGTATGTAATAGTGTGTCTGATTTGTGTATCTGTGTGGGGTGTGTGTGTACTCTAATAACTAAATATAGGAGGCCTAAAAATGGCCACTGGATGTTCTGTCCCCAGCAAAAACTGAGACTGGACCATTTTAATAGAGGCCGACTCCTCCCCGCCAAAAAATGTCCCAGTAACTTATCAATTCGAAGAACTTCCGAAAAGACACCTACTTTTCACCTACTTTTACCACCACCCCTCTTTCCAGAATTCAGACCCTGCCCTAGCGATACCCCAGCGCCTTGCCACACTGCGGGGGTAGTGGCCCGTATACTGCAGCTTGCTGCCGGGCCTGCAGAAAACCCTGACAAGAGCATCAACCACCTTTCATTTGATTTTTGTGCTGTTGTAAAAATATAAATAATGTAGCTGTAGCTGATAAAAGTTTACGTATATCGAAGGAAATTGGGCGACAATACGCCATTTTATTCAACCATCTGGGTGGTGGACAGCAAGAAAAAGCATCTCTTTATCACTCCCCTCGGCCCCCTCTCATAAAGTGTGCAGTGGAATCATTTTGGGGCCGAGGGAGTGATCAAGATTAATCTTATCGCGTGGACAAGTTTTCCACTTGCTTGCGCAATTGATCACATTTTGCATTTACAGCTATGCTTGGTTCCTTGCGACTATGGTATCTCACCACTGATCCATAACCTAAACCCGAACCCAAGGCCAGGCAACCGTGTTTCGGTACCGCAACCCTAATTGTAATCCCCATATGTCTACAAATTGTGTTGCGGGCAATATGGGATCCCGGCGAAAAAGCTTATATACCGTTCCAAAGCAACATTATGCATGCAGACGTTTGGTCACCCATATGCCCCCTTTAGCAGTACTACAGGGATTAATGTTCACTAAGGCACTTTGGGGTCTGTAAATCAATGCGATTACTCACTTTGAAGTAAAAACTCGTCAATTTTTCATCCGCTTCTATCCAGGATTCTATCACAACAGCGGCCATGTGTTTACAATCCTCACGGTAGCTATAAACAACGCTCCATTATTGGCCACGGAACGGGAGAGGTCAGGTCCAATGCGTATCCGCGGCTGTGACATAAAGGCCGCCGATCACCGTGTTCAATTTTCACGTTCGTGCAGACATGCTCTTTTTGGAGCTTAGGTGATGCGCAAATATTGCAGACTACACATCAGGGACAGCATGATGAAACGGTCACCAATCAACTCGCTGTGCTACGACAATGACATCACGGTTTAGAGCAATTCTAGCTCAGACGGTAAATCATCTGTACAACTAGACCAGTGAATTATGTACAGTAAAATATTTTCATTAATTTCATTCTTACGTTAAGAGACTTAAAGAATTTAGAATAATTTGTACTCTATTGTGCAATTTTCTGGTTTGAAAAAAAAAATGTCTTTCCAATGTCGGCGCCTGGGTAGCGCCACTCTTCACTGTGCCAAACGTGCCTGGATGTTACAACACACGATTGCATATGCGCAACATTCAAATGCAATTTTTTTGACATCAAAATCCCGGATGGTAACGGAAAGCAGCAGCGACCACAATGATCAACGTGAGACTGCATTAGCCAGTGTCGGTCCGTCTTGGGATTGGGTACGTATTTCCTGCATTTCGGCATGTTTCCCTAACAATTCCACAGAGTTACTATTCAGAGATTGCTATTGTGGCTTCTCTACTGTCGCTGGAGACGTTTAGGAACTTAAGTACGTTCTAAAAGGTAATTTTTGAAGAAATCAACATAAGTTTGGTCCATTGGTTTCCTCCGGTTAGAAAAAATCGGCTTCGTAAAAGGGTACTTGCTCGAGCTGCACTAGGGCACCAGCGTAATTTACATCATACTGTTAGTATTGTTTACCACCACCGCCCGCAAACCCATGAAAGCCGTATGAAATTATCCCCCGAAAATTACACTCACGCTCTGTCGTTGATTCCCCAATGGCATCATCGATATAAAAATGATCCTAGACATCCATTAACAGCGTCAGCATTTAGTTGTTGAGATAGTTTAGCAATTCAAAGAATCATAATAAATATTTTTCCTTGTTCCCCAACATGGCGTCACGATAGCGTTGCCAGACGTGGGTCCGCTTTGTGGGTATTTTGCTAAAACGTGTGACCGTTTTTTAACACAGTAGTAATATCACAACACTCCGAAGTTCAATATTGTTTGCACAATGGTGAATTTGACGCCTCGCGAGGCGAGACACATTTACTTGCTCAATGGTCCTACAACTCGTTCGTTTTTGTTATTTGTGTTACCAGCGCAAATTGGCATTGTCCGGCAGATTTTAATTATACACGGGGAGAGCCCAGAGGCTTGTTACCCATGGCACAAATCGATACACATTTTGTGACATGCAGTAGGTGAAAATTATCCGCGTTGGCAACTTGCACTCCCAAATGCATTGGGTAGGGGAGGTAGCAAACTTCTGTGTTCCCTGTTTTTACTGGCGGCACGTTTGAATGGTAAATGTAGAGGCTTGCTTTTCCAAATCTTTTCTTTGCAAAATCTTCACGATTTCTAATCTGAGAATGTGGTTGACATTCATAATAGTTAACAGGGAAGTATATCTATCCAGGGAACACCAATTTGTTATTTTATGAAATTTAATTTTGAAATTTGTGATTTATTCTAGAGGTAGTGTCCAAAGAAAATTGAAGTTTCAGATAGGCTCACTTTCTATTCAGAAATATCCTTTGTCTTCCTATAAAATGACACAATCATCCCCAACGGTCAGCGTTTCCGGAGTATGATTTTTTAGTCCGCAAATTTGTGTCAATTGCTGTCCTGCCGAATATGGCCACATTAGGGAAAAACCAAATTTGCTATTTAGGATGTGTAAAAAGTGGTATTAAATTAGGAATTAACTTATTTTTTAATATTTCCCATCTACCATTGACACTAAGAAATAAAAACCTAAAACACTATCAAAATACTGTGTCATTTTTTGTTTTTTGAAAAAACTAAAAAATCAATAAATTTTCAATTTTGTAAATTACACAGAAAGCTTTATTTTAGAACAATGACGGAAGTCCACTCATTAATATGCGTAAATGCCGTAAAAGCTGAATACTTACTTTTATCAGCTCATATTTAATATCAAACAATAACTAGGTATCTACATCCATTCAGGTTGGTTACCAACTTAAAAGATATCAATATGGCAAATGAGAATAGATCATATTTTAATTTCCTTAGTACAGTGCCTATGGGGAAAATAAGCTCTTAAATATGCGTAAATGCCGTGAAAGCTTAATTAATGACTTTTTATCATCTCATATTGTAAATCAAACAATAACTATTAAGCTACAATTCCATTCAGTTGTTACCACTTAGAAGATTTCTGATCAAATGAGAATGCTATTTCATTTCCTTAAGTACAAGTGCCTATGGGGAGATAGATCAATACATCAGAGGGTAAGATTATCATGACCTACTGCGTCAAGCGCACATCCAAGAAAACCAGCGGAGCTAAGTACAAACGCACACTGAATGAGGTGTCGAAATTGACAATTTCTCAACTTACTCCCGTCGCAGTGAAAAGGCCAGTTTTTCCTTGCAAAAACTAGTCTAAATTTAATAGATACAAAAGGGGTAATTAACTGAATACCTGCCAGGTACAATCTTTCTGATTGACTAAACTGTCAAGTTTTTTTTTTGTCTTCACGTGTTCAACCTGATAACCCGCTCACAGAGTTGTGAGTGCAAGCGTCGGGTCCCACACGAGCAACTGTGGAACGGCGGGCTTTGGTGCGTCCTACCCTCGCCTCACACTTCCAAAACCCGCTGTTGGTTTCACAAATTAAAATCGAAATTGCGCTGTGATCCACTTAGAAATATTAAGTAGGTTAAAAACGACTTTTTGTAGACAAACGTTAGGATAAGTATATCCATAGTTTTTCATTCCTAAATCCCTAAGCGACAGTCACTTTCGGGATGATTTAGTGATTCTTCCACCACTTAAATTCGGCCCCTTTAACTTCGTTTAATTATTCCGTTAACGTTGCCGAATTCCTAGCCTGTGGCAGAATACTAAATTTCTTTCCCACATTTTCCGATGTACTTTCCGAGTCCTCGAATTTTTTTTTCTTTCGATCAGAATTCAAAGATGTGACGCACTCCGGTGATGAAAATTACGTCACTAAAATGCTGGAGCAACCACTTTCTAATGGGGGGTCCACTTCAAAATACGTGTGATTAGATCTTTCAGCTATTGCGTTTTGAATTTGGTAGTGTGGTTCAGCTCCCCGTCAATTTACGCACTGTTGGGGTGAATTGTGTAGCAGAGGCGGTTTTCGTGGGACAAAAGAGCAAAACATGCTGTTTTTATCTTTTGTACTTGAGGTACCATAGTGCATAAAAAAAATAAAATACGCATTTTAAAAAAAGTTCAGACTAAAAATTGTTAATACTATTTAGAAAACAAAAAAAAGCTCACACTCTACCCTAGTCCTCCTGCTAGCACGACCTGAGATTCATGTCTTGCACCATATGTCATTCCTTATCAGTATCTCAGTCCCTTGCAACGAATCATCATGTTTGACTCAATATACGCGATGACATTTCAAATACCCCTAATCAGCTATTACTTACAGTCTCTGGTCTCACTTTTGCTGAGAATAATCTTTCAAACGTTTACATCACTGCATAATTGGTTGAAGCTTAGAACAAAAAAATCTGTCAACGGATATTTTCCCATCACTTTTGGGTACTCAGCCAATGTTATTCGGAGCCTAAGTACTCCAAAAGCATCAACTCTAACGGTGTTTTTGAACCTTTTTGAAACACTGGTAAAGTTTGAAGCTGTTTGGGTCAAGTAGGTGTCAACCGTGTCAAGGTATCCAGTAATAATGGGGCCCTAGCTTTTAACCTCGCCAAATTTTTGTCAAATTTTGCTAAATGCCCGAGCAATTTATTTTTAGAAAATGACTAGTCCGCTCATTACATGCGTAAACATGCCGTATAAAAAGTGAATTATTATTACTGTTATTCAGGCTCTATATTTAATACAAACAAAAACTAGTAAGCTAATCCATTCAGTTGGTTACCCAAACTTAAGAAGAATCAAATATGCAAATGAGAATTAGATGCGCATATTTACTTTCCTTAAGTACAGTGCCTATGGGGAAAAATAGCTCATTAGAATATGGTAATAAATGACGTAAAAGCTTAATTAATGACTTTTATCAGCTCATATTTTAAATAAAAATAAACTATGTAAGCTAAATTCATTCAGTTGGTTACCAACACTTTAAGAAGATTTCATGATGCAAATGATGATGATATTTAATTTCCTTAAGTACAGTGCCTATTGGGGGAGATAGATCAATAAATCAGAGGGAGTAAGATTATCAGTTGAACACTACTGACGCAAAGCGCACACTCCATGAAACAAGCGGGAGCTAATACACGCACACGGAATGTTCAGTGCGAATTAACAATTTTCTAAACTTACTCCGTTCGCAGTGAAAATCCAGTTTTTCTTGACAAAAACTATTCTAAAATTTAATATATACAAAAGAGAGGTAATTAACTGAATACGTGCCAGGTACATCTTGCTGAGTAGTGGGACTAAATGTCCCAAGTTTTCCACGTGTTCAACCTGAATACCGCTCACAGAGTGTGAGGCATAGCGTCGTCAACACGAGCAACTGTGGGAACGATGCAGGCTTTGGTGCTGTCCTACCATCGCCTCACACTTCACAAAACCCGCATGTTCGGTTCACAAAATTAAAATCAAAATTGCGCTGTGGATCCACTTAGCTAGAAAATATTAATTTGGTTATTTTTTTTTAAACACGAAAAAACTTTTGGTAGACAAACTATTCAGGATAGTATATCCATAGTTGTCATTCCTAAATATCCCAAGCGACATTGACATTCGGGATGAATTTAGTATTCTGCCCCCACTTAAAATTCGGCACCTTTAAATTGCGGTTTATCCGTTAACGTTGCCCGAATCTTAGCTGTGGCAGAATACTAAATTCTTTTCCCCAATATCCGATGACTTTCCGATCACTCGAATTTTTTTTTCTTTCGATCAGAATTCAAAGGATGGAAGCACATCCGGTGATGAAAATTACGTCACTCAAAATGCTGGATTCAACCATTTCTAATGGGGGGTAACACTTCAAAATACGATGGATGGATCATTTCACGATTGCGTTTTGAATTTGGGTATAGTGTGTCAGCTCCCGCAATTTACGCACTGTTGAGGGAATTTTGTACAGCGGTTTTCGTAGACAAAAGAGCAAAACATGCGTTTTTTATTCTGTTGTTACTTAGGTACCCTATAGTGTAATAAAAAAATAAAATACACCATTTAAAGGTTCAGGACTTTAAAATTTTAAAATACCTATTTAGAAGAAAACAAAAAAAAAACTACACACTTTACCCCCTAGTCCTTGCTGACCGACCTGAGATCATGTCTTTCAACAATATGTCTTTCACTGATCAGTATCTCAGGTCCTGCAACGGAAGCATCAGTTTGACTTCAGAAATAAGAGATGACATTTCAGGTACCTCTAATCAGGCTATAATTACTTACAGGCTCTGGACTCACTTTGGCTGAGAGTATCTTTTTTCAAACGTTTACATGCTGCCTATAATTGTTGAATCTTAGAAAAATCTGTCAAAGGGTGAATTTTTCCCTCAATTTTGGGTACTAAAATTTATTCGGAGCCTAAAGTCCAAAGCCATCCACTCTACGGTGGTTGTTGGACTTTTTGAAACCACTGTAAAGTTGAAGCTGTTTTGGGTCAGTAGGGGTCACCGGGGTCAGGTATAAGGTATATGGCCATGCGGTTTTACCTCTGCCAAATTTTTTGTCACACACACCAATTTTGAAATTTGGCGACACGACACGTTTTTTTCCTTCAAATATCATATATCTTTCAAACTTTACTTATACCCCCACCACAATAAAGTAGAACCTGTTCTGAATGAAATTGCACAAGGATTCAAAAAAACACTCGGAAAACATAATCAAGTGTAAGGTTCTAATGCTCCAATTTATTTTAATGAGGCAAAATGTCAACTGGAAAGTGACCCTGGTTATAATGTCAAAAAACTTATGTGTTACAACAAACCGTATCTTGATTTTGATGTCATTTTCTTGCAGCTGACACTTAGGCCCCTTTTCCAGCAATATATAATTGTATGGGGGGTTATCACTCACAAAAAATTATATACTTTTTCAAAATGACCAAAACTAAAACATGCGTTTGTTTGTCACAACTTCCATAGACTTCAATAACCATCCTCCCCAGGGTGTTCTTGGTCATACTGTACATAATAAGTGATGTTTCTCCTTTAGAATAAACTTCTGTCACTTATTTAGAACGTTTAAAATGGTAGTCACAAGACCGATGAGAGCATGAATGAGCCGTGCATATGATTCAACATGTTTCCCGATCAAAATTACCAAATGTATAATGCACATCATAATTGTCAACCAGCAAATTTTAACTTTTCTTCATGTCCATACACTGTACAGTCTATTACACAGAGTTATGTGTAAAGTCATTACAGTAGGCAGGACATCTTTAGAGATTTGAATGTTTTTTGTGTTTCCCCCTCACATGCAAATGCACCATATATCGGTATAGGTCCTGAATTTGACAAAGGAAATCTGTGGCGAGATTTTAAGTTCAATCCCACAAAATACGACAAGATACAACCTTTGGTATGAGCCTGTAAGCTTTTGTATTTGGTTGTACGATGCGGATTGCCTGCCTGATGTTGCTCATAATAATAGCCTGTGATTACCTTTGTGTCCTGTGGATTGGTTTTTGTGACCAATTCATCAAACTGGTTTTGTTTTCTAATTTTAATGCCATCGGATTAACATGAGCAAAAAGAAATCATATAATGTATTTGGCCATCTGTCTTATAGCTATATGGTCTTTAATCATTTAACATAGGTTCAGGTGCTCCTTGGTTTTAATAAAATCATACTTGGACTGAAATGATTCTTACTGTTATTATGTATTATTAATTTTTAAATTAATGTAGGCCTATTGTCTGGAGAACATACTTGTAGGCCTATCAATTCAATCCTACGCAGTGTATTATTTTAGGTATTTTACATATCAACATAAAGATAATACTGTCCAGCTCTATGATTGATACAAAATTTACTGCCTATCTCTTATACTTCACATATTCATGGAAAAAAAATAACGACCACAGTGAAAAATTTGACCTGCCACCGACCCTTTTGGGTGTCGAGTTCAAAACTCAGGCCATCTCTTCCAGTCGTCCGGGAGCGATGTGTCTGCGTGGGTAGATGCGTACAACTTGATCTTGGGTCATATTCGGGTTTTGGCGCAACACAATCGCTCACTGCGACGGGAAGTCATATCGATGGGCTTGCTTTTTTCGCACAAACGTTTGACCCTTACGTTGTTGCTCTCGTATAGCGGACGTGCCAATTTTCAACATCACAATCTGGCATGAGTTGAGGCAACTTGAGGATTCAAAGGACATGTATATTTGTTATTTTTTGATTAGGTTGCTGATGTAAGGATACTCTGTTGTAGGGAATTAACTGTACATCAAACCACAATGCTTGCTTTAAGCGTCAGGAGGATTTTTTTCGTAAGTTTTAAAGCAGCGTCCTTTGTAAGTTGACTTCACATGATTGCACAGATGATCCTTAGTTAGACCTCAAACTCATAGCCTGTGTATTTTCAACTTGACTCCAGATAATTCCAATGTTCAAGGTATAGTGGCAAGTTTACAATTATGAACTAACTCTACCACCCATGAAATATGGTCTGATTCTGCTGTTCATTCATAGATTTTCGGGAAAGATTTAGTATTCTGCCATACAGGTCCTACTAATTCGGCACGTTAATAATAAACCGCATGTTAAGGTTCGAATTTAAGTGGTGCATAATAGTAAATTCAATTCCCGATTTTCGCACATGCAGGAATTCGTACGTTGCGTTTGCATGGATACTTCTAGCCTCCCGAATTAACCGCATGTTGAAGGAGGGGAGCTATTTAACCTTGTTGGCTAGCTTAAATTTTGATGGAAAAGTTGACCCCCCACGACGGATCGCCATGTTACAATCTGAACAACACCGAAACACGCAATTTAACTTCTGCACTCTGCGACTTACCGTCGAATTCATGATCCATTTGAGCTTTAACCGTCTATGAGCTGCAAGACGCACGTATTCTTTTACAGAAATGTCATTGCTTGTGTTTCAAGGTTTAAAAAAAAACGCGTTTATGAAGACGTGCCTAGGGGGTTTTACTACTCCTTTTTGATTTAAAAAAAATCGTTTTTGTCCACATTGACCCCGTCGCCATGTAATAAGTTGCTATTGGCATTGTAGATATCCTTTTTACTTACGAGCACCGTGAAAACGGGCGCCAACTGACCTCTAACCAATAACTGCATCACTGTCATTTTGTCGGGTTAAAGGAAATAATTATCGGTCGCTTACGACCGTATATCCTTTTACTCGGGCCATATTGGGGGCGTTTTTTGTGTTCGCGATCTCCGTAATTGTCCAGCATCTCGGCCGGTGAAAATGTACTGCAAATACTGTCATTGCTGGTGTTTGACCCCCTAGAAATGTCCGGTGTAATCTTTAGCTAAAGGTTTTTGTCGGGTCGCCTTAGCGACCCGACTATAGAACCACGACTCTCAAAATTGCGAAAAAAAAAGGATACTATTTCTATAGCTGAAGGTCTTTTCATTAAATTGTTGCTTTTAAATTAAATGAGCTACGTTACTTACTATTAATTTTTGATTTTTAGTGTTTGGTGTGTTAATGCGAATGCAATTATCAGACAAGAAGACCATCAGTGCCATGTTTGAATGGCCTTAAAAAGCAGTTCGTTGATTTAAGTCTCTGTGACGACTTGCTTTTGATGGGAGTTTTGTTAAAACGTTGCCGGGATAGATAAAGGTGAGTAACAAATAGTAGAGTTATAAGTACGAATGTATCAGCAGGTGCAGGCACGTAGAGTATACTCCGTAATGAATGGAAGCTTTACCATGTATATGTTTTGATATTTATTCTTAGACTAAGTTTTAGGTAACATCTTTATTTGAACAGACAGAAGGTGTACCTAACATTAAATTAAAGCTTAATAAACTTGTGGATTCAGTTTTTAACACATTTTGCGGCCCAATTGGTCGTTTTTTTTCTATTTTCTTTATTTGGAAAAAAATGACGGAAGGGGTAAGCTATGTTAAATTAAAGCTTATATTGGGGATTCAGTTTTAAACACTACTATTGCGCCCAATTGGGCTTTTTTTCTATTTTCTTTTCTTTATTGAAATGATAGAAAGGTGTAACCTATGTGAAATTAAAGCTTATAACTTGGGGTATTCAGTTTTACCATTTTGCTCCCATGGGCGTTTTTTTTCTATTTCTTTATTTGAAATGACAGGAGGCAGGTGTAACCTTGTTAAATGTAAAGCTTATAACTTGGGATCAGTTTTAAACACCTTTTGCGCCCAAATTGGGGGCGTGTTTTCTCATTTTCTTTATTTTAAATGATAGGAAGGCGTACCTCATGTTAATTAAAGCTATAACTTGGGGATTCAGTTTCAACACATTTTTTGCGCCCACTTGGCGTTTTTTCTATTTTCTTTATTTGAAATTATACGAAGGGCGTAACCTGTGTATAAAATTAAAGCTGATAACGTGGGGATCAGTTTACACATTTTGCGCCCAATTGGTCGTTTTTTCTATTTTCTTCTTATTTGAACTGAAACAGAAGTTTAACCTATGTTACCTTAAAGCTATAACTTGGGGTTCAGTTTTTTAAAACATTTTGCCCCAATGGGCGTTTTTTCTACGTTTCTTCTTTATTTGAAATACAAGGAAGGGGTACGATTTTAAATTTTTAAAGCTTCTAACTTGGGGATTCATTTTAACACATTTTGCGGCCCATTTGGCGTTTTTTACTATTTTCTTTATTTTAAATGCCAGAAGGTGTAAACCTCTGTTTAATTAAAAGCTTATAACTTGGGGGGATTCATTTTTAACCTTTGCTTTTGCGCCAAATTGGCTTTTTGTTCCTATTTCTTTATTTGAACTGATGGAGGCGGTACCTATGTTAAATTAAACTGATAACTTGGGGATTCAGTTTGTATACACATTTTGCGCCCATTGGGCGTTTTTTTCTATTTTCTTTATTTAAATACAGGAAGGTGGTAACCTAGTTAAAATTAAAGCTTATACGTTGGGGATTCAGTTTTTACATACATTTTTGGGTGCCGCATTGGGCGTTTTTTCTATTTTCTTTATTTGAATGACAGGAAGGTGTACCTATTTTAAATGAAAGCTAGAACCTATGTGAGGTCAAATGTCCACACCCCAAGTTCAAAGGTCAACGGAGATCAAGTTGTACCAGTGCTTGGTTCTAATGCAATCTTATGCTCATGAATCAAATCTACTTTAATTCAGTTATTGAGATTTCTTGCTATACTGTTTCTGTATAAAATTGCAACTTAAAACTAGAGAGAACCACTACTACTCCTTTAAAGTGCTTTTTTAATGTTGTTCTTATTTCTTGTACAATTATGCCTGGCGACCCAACACATTTTTTTTAATCTCTTGTTTAAGGTAAAAAACGGTGTTTTTTGAAACTTTGTTTTTTCGGTCCCCTGCCCTATTCCCTAATAAGCCCTTCCCCATAAAGCCCATATATTTACCGAAGAGTGGTGCAAACATTTTGGTATCATAAGAAACTATTTTTCTCATTTACCCTGTGAAATCTTAGGGCCAAGGATGTTTTGTTTGGGAAGTAATGAGCGAAAAATGTACCCCATTTGGGTTCGACCAAATTATTTTACAAGTACTTATGGGGCTTACGAAATAAAACGCATTG
The DNA here is from genome assembly GCA_023653785.1 of Ophioderma brevispina. NCBI lineage: Eukaryota > Metazoa > Echinodermata > Ophiuroidea > Amphilepidida > Ophiodermatidae > Ophioderma > Ophioderma brevispina. Next base: position 73,916 of record JAMKCH010068049.1, on the reverse strand, counting down.
AAATCTCGACGCCGAAATTTTACCTGGGTGTTTTTTTGGGTGAAGGCCAATGATCAAGATTAAAACTTCATACCTTAATCGGGCCAATCCCACTTTAAGGGAAAGTTTGGGTTTTTGTTTACTTGGATTTTGGAGTTCCTTTACAAGATCAGCTATCACTACTTTAAAGATGTATCGGAAAACTTGCGCTTTCTAGAGAGCGGATTTGGTGTTTACATTAAAATCGGTAATGTGTAGTGAAAATAAATATTGCCCAAAAAGGAATTAAGTGATTGGTTTGATTCAAAAAACACCCTCGGGCGATTTGTAACGTAGGGTATTTGGGTAAGTACAAACTGTGGTAATAGCTGTATCCAGGTTGCTCTGCACTATGCACTCTCCATGGTTTTGTTCGTTTCCCTTGCTATGACGTGCCAAGCTAAATAGCGGGGGTACCTGGAAGAGCTTTTTTTTTGACGAATTAACCATTGTATATTGTTGCAGCGCCCAAAGTACGAAACCCTCAGTCCTATAATTTGTGTTGTCATTTTCCCCCAATTATCATTTAGGCCATGTCGTTTTTTTAGCTGAAATATTTTTTTGCAGATGATAGTATATTAATGTTCGTATTTTTTTTACTGAAATATTTTTTGTAGATGATAAATACTGTCTCTCGCAATACCTCGTTTCTTAATGATACCGCCCGGATAATACGTTTACCAATACATTGAACTACCCAGAATGCATTCGTAACCGTATCGAAACTTACACAGCTATTGTATGGCGCCTGAAATGGTTGGCTTACTCGATGGCCTCTGTCATTGATTCCCTTAAGTCCCAATGGCCCGATGCTAATAGCCAGCCTCCCTTCCCAGAGCCCAGATTTTACCGGAGAAGTTGGTCAACATTTTGGTATCAGAAGAAAGCTACTATTTTCTCATTTACCCTTTGAAATGCTTAGGGCCAAAGGTTTGGTTTGGCAGTAATGATCGAAAATGTACCCCATTTGTCGACCAATATTAATTTACACATAACTCTATGGGGCTTACCAAAATCACGGTTTCTTTCTATCTCTCTCTGCTCTCACATGAAACGCATAATAAGGGCGCAAACTTTACAGTTGGTTTTTTGGGTGAAGGCCAATCTACAAAGATGAAAACTCCATAATCCTTAAATCGGGCCATACCCCTTTAAGAGATTTTTTTTTTTCGCATACATAAACATCACACAAGTCACATATAGGCCTAAAGCATAATAAAATAAATTAACACAAAGAAAAATGAATAAATAACCAATGGATAGACCTAAGAAATCGTAAAATTAAAAAAAACTAAAATTAAACAATTTATAAAAGATGTCATTTGAAGTAGTTTTATTACAAAAAATAAAACCACCTAAAATCCCTGTAACACTATCTATGTAATCAAATATCATTAAAATAATTGTTTAATAAAAGAAATAATACATAATCAATATTTATATAGCGCTTCCCCCCCTTCCTCCCCAAAAAGGAATAGAAATATAAAAGTGTAATAAAATGAAGGACCAATATTTTAAAAAATCAGCACAAAATACGTATAAATAAACGACAAAATAAATAAAAAATAAAAGCCAAAAGGTAAAGAAATAATAAACTGGAGAAAAATAAAAATCTTTTAAAAATTATAAAATCAAAGCTGTATACAACAAAAATATTAATAAATAAATCGTTAAATGAAAATAACTTACCATATTAAACACTGAAAAAATAAAGATGACTAAATACGTAAAATAACACAATCATAAAAACAATGTAATTAAAAACCAAAAATTTTTGAATAAATAATATACATTATCGAAAAATGAAAAATGAAAAATTACTAAAATAAAATCAACACTAATTATTAATAAAGTAATCGTACAATAAAAAATAGAAATAACATAAATAAGATGACTAAATAGGTAAAAAAAACTAAATAAGAAATAAGAAATTTTTTTTTTAAAGATTTCATAATTAAAAACAAAATAAACAATATGGAATAAACTATATACATTATAACTTAAAAATCAAAATAAAAACAAAATATATAATATAATAAACAAAAACGAAAAGAATTTTCGCAATGAAAGTTGATCATTATTGTTTGGGTGTTTGTATACACACATAATGCAATTCGATCCCAACAATCCGCCAAATATCAGTTGTTGGATGTTGGGTGCTATTGGGTGTTACATGTTGTCCTACCATGGCCCACACGAATGAAAAATGACACCTCATCTTCTTGATTAAATAAACCGCCTCAATGATACATCTTTTCACCTAAGCGCGCATTGCTTATGAGAAAAAAGAGTATCTTCGCACAATGATCGCAGGTACACTTATTACAACACCTGGCCACTCTAAACACATACATTAATTTGTATCATCACCGATTAGTGTATAATGCAAAGCGGCAACCACAAGTATTGGAACAGCGAGGCAGCCATGGCTTTTCTATTGTGGTATGTAACGTATTCTCCCTAGTCCTGTTTCCTCTTATGATCGTTTGTGTGGCATTGTGTACTCGTAGTTCTAAAAAGAGCCGACAGGTGTGACGGCACAACATGTCCCACTCCGGAAGACGCAAACATTTTCGTCACCTGGGAATTCCCAGTCGCGCATTGTGATTGGTTGCCTTTGGTCGGCTGACTAGAAGTTTGGGTTTACTCGCTCGGAAAACGTTTGGGTCGAGACGACGGACTTCAGACATGGCGGCTAAACGTAAACTGTGGACAGGTGGTGGACGGGCAACAAAACATGTTCCCACTCCGGAAGACGCAAACATTTCGTCACCTGGGAATTCCCGCCATCGCGCATTGTTATTGGTTTGCCTTGTTCGGGCTGACTAGATTTTTGTGGTTACGCGCTCGAAAAAAGTTTGGGGCGTGAGCAGACGACTCAGACATGCGAGCTAAACGTAAACGGTGGAGAGGGGATACGGACTTCAACATGATGGCGAACAGACAAAACTGTAAGAGAGGACGACTTTTGGTGCGGACGACTCCATAACAGACAATCATGGACTTTTCAGAATGATAACGCACTAGGAGATGTTGGGCAGACGACCCAGTCAAAGATGACGAGGCAAAAGCTGTTGTGAATGTGCATTTTCAACCCCATGATTTTACCATTGTTTGCTTTAGTGTCAACAGCAGTACAAACCAGAAGCACATCTTATCATTGATTTTGTTCATCGCTGTGCCTAACCTATATGGAGGGTGCTACAACGACGAATTGGCCTTGATGACAGGAATCCCATCATCGTTTACAATAATTGCCATATTTCCTCACTTTATGTTCCGTCCCTAGATTGACGCATACGGACTAAAAACCGCTGAATTGTGCCATATCGGAAGTTTATTCGGGTACATAGCTGGCCAGCTCGTGTTTTAAAATTTAATGATTTAAAGTTGGGATTTTAAAAGGTACTCCAGTACGATCATCAGTTCGACGACGAGTAACGAGTAACGGACACAAGACGCCTGAGACCACCAGACAACACCGACATACTGATGACAAAGACTGACTTATGTATTTGTAATGAACTTTTTTTGTGAGCATGATTGTGAGTAAATAATAATGTGTTGTCTTGCTGTTGGGGGTTAAATTGGAGATGGGTTTTGTGAGTTGGAGTTTTTTTTTTTTGTGAGAACCTAAGTTTTCCTTCTAAATTTGTAAATTGTGTTGAGATTTTGAATTTGGAGATAATCAATTGGGGGGAGGATTAAAGTGAGTTAGATTCAAATTTTTGTGATTCCTGGGATGTAATTAAATTGGTTAAAATAAAGTAAAACACAGCAGCAGCACAAAAACTTGAATTGCAAATGTAACCTCACCATGCCTTTGTAACTTGTGTAGTGGTGATCTATACAACTCATAACCTTTAATTTGCGCGCAGCAGTTGTTTATAAAGTGTAAAGTGTGGTTCAAAAGTGTGATGATCATACATCGTTTTAGTCTTCCCCATTTAAGTCATGCCGTTTGATATGGCACTTAATGAGGATGGTTTGTTTGTAACATTGTGCATGCTGATATCCCAACATGCGCCCGTTCTGCTATGTCGGCCAAATGTGTTAAGATATTGGGTTGAGTGTGTTGATCGGTGTGTTGTGGAGGTGTGTGAGTTGATCAATAATGTGTTTGATGTGCTTGTGAGTTAGGTGTTTTTGTCAGTGGGTAGCGGGGTTAGAATCGTTGCTGGAATGATTATATTATTAGTTTAGGAGCGATTTTTAAATGATCGCGAGTTATGTAGCTGAAACTTGTGGATTGATGTGGAAGGTGGTTGAGGTTATAGGATTATTGGATGTGTTTATGAGAATTTTGGTTTCAGTTAAAGATAAGATTAGGGGTTTTTGTGTGATCGCCGTTTAGGGAAGAGACGCAGCTGTATTTTGATTTAAGTGTGAGGTGACAAGTGTTGTGTATGAGAGTGGAAATAAATTTATTTTATTGACATTTTTGGTTAACATCGAAAGCACTTGTGTTAAAGTAATATTCAGATTGAAAATGAAATTTTTCCATTTATTGTACCTTATTGTAGTTTAATTTTAAATGCAAAGTGCATTGACTCTTGTGTGTTGTGGGCATTGTTTGCGCGAACTCGAGTTATAGTGCTTGTTTGAAAGCGGTTTGAATATGTGTTGTTTAATTCAAGCTTGAGGTAGTAAGGGGGTTATGTATAGTCTCGACGATGTACAATGGGATGACATCCAACGTGTCGGAATGGCCACTATTTATTAAGTTGCTTTGAGACCTGGATGACGGTTAAAATAGCTGTGCCAATTGTAGGGAGGGTAGAGGTATTGCGCATTGCGAGTAAGTAAACAACACATGATGGGGCAGAACACTGTGGCATCACGGTGTGAGTTTTCAGTTTGAGTATGATCATTTTAGAGGTTTGGTTTGCGAGTTGGTGGATGTTGAGTTGAGTTGGCAATGTAACAGTGATTACAAGATCCGGGAGTGTGGGTGGGTGTGAGAGAGATTCTTTTGAATTGAGAAAGAAACGTGTATGTTTTTGCTTATGGTAATGTGGGAAGAGTGTTTGCCATTATAACTTTCATTTTTGTAAGTGCTGCCTGAATGCCTGGTTGAACACTAACAGTTTTGTAATACAGAATTTACTACACTTTGTTGTGACTGGTAGTACATGTTGAATAAGGAGAAGATTGCTATTTGAATTCATTTTCACTGCAATTGTGAAATGCCAGGTTGTACACTCTCTAGTGTTGGTATTCAAATTGTAATTTTTTGTCGAAATTGTTGTGTTTGTTTTGTGATGATGTGATTGTAATAGTAATGCTGCATTATGCGGAAGTTATTGTACAGTGGCATGATAAAATTGTGGTCCACGTTTTCCCCATGTTTGGCGTGCATAGAAAAATAACATTGCGAGTGTAAACCCTGTATTTTTAGACCTCTTAGACATGTAGATGTGGAATTGTGTTAAAAGGAAAATCATGTTTATCAATGAAAAGTGCATTGACTTTTATTTGAACATTGGTGCAAATGTGAAGTATAGTGAGAGCCATTTGATATTGAGTTTCATATGTGGTGTGGTCGATCATAAATACAAAATGTTATTTAATTGGTAAAAATTGAGTAAAATGCCATCTGTAGAAAAGGGGTCTAAATCAAAGCTGGTGCGGTAGGTGATTTTCATTGAGTTTGTATTGCGGAAAGGTGAACAATTGAACCAACCATGTCTCGTCGTGATTTTCTTTAGGTGATGTGAAAAATAAATGCAAATGTAAACTCAAATCATTGTGTGCATTGTAGTAACTCTAGCTCTCTGTTGCAGCGGTGCGTTTCTTGGCCACCAACTTACCCGCTGTTGCCGATTAGCTTCTGCCCGTGCTCCGGTCGCTTTTCGAAATTGTTGCCGCATGCGTCATTATTCTTTTTTTGCAGGCCATCCCCCCTACAGTATCTATGTTTCTTTGTGTGTTCGGCAAATCATGCGAGACGGTGTATTTCTAAGATTACGTAACGTTTGCCTCTATCTATTATAACCCTTTGTTTGTAGAAACGATTGCTCTGTGGAAACAATCCTCTTACGTGGCACGTCTTACGAATTAAAGGCATTGGCTGAACCAGCTGTTACAAAGCTATGTCATTTGAATTGCTCATGTTCCAGGGCAGGGGGTTGGCAGAAAGTTTTGCTAATATTATCCAACGAGCGATGTGGCGTCATATTCAACACCAACCAGCGAAGAGTTGCTCTCATAACTTCAGTAATTATCTTAGAGGGAAATGTTCCTATTTGGCCCCGACGCGGTGCTTGTATAGCGCGATTTTAACGGTATCTATCAGTCCCATGATTAAAAAATGCGTTTAAGCGTTCAACAGGATTATGACCTCTACCATGCTACACAGCGAAACGTTAAATGACAGCATTGGTGTCAAAGTTCCCACTATAAATCCATGATGTGAATATTCTTCCGTTAATACATTTCCCCGGGGGGGGCACTCCCAAAAATAGGTGACTGATGTGGCACTCTTGACCCCCTTTTTTTAAACCTACTGTCGCTGAAAGACCCCCTTTTTAACCATGTCATCTGAAAGCACCCCCCCCCCTTTTTTTTTTTTAACCTGTCACTGGAAGACCCACCCCACTTTTGTTACTCTCAGTTGATACCGGATGATGGTAAGTAGAAGGGAGAGCTCCTCATGTTTTAATTCAAAATGCTCACTGAAATGACCTTCTTTTCTATTTTTCATGCTTCCACTAGCAAGCCCCCTCTTGTTCCTGAGGGACCTTTTTAGCATATGGTGCCCTCACGACTGAACCCCTTTTCACAAAATGTGAGAGCTCAGTGACATGAGACCCCGCAGTTTTTGCATCCTCCCTCACCAAATGACCCCCTTTTTTCCCTCCTTAAAGTTCCCACCTCGCGGATCCCCTACTTTGAAAGTCCAATCCGCACATCCCCGTCACTTTCATAATGAGTGCCCCCCCCCCAGTGGGCCCGAGGGCCCCCCCCCCCCCCGGGACATTTCCTTTTTCAGACTCAGAGCAGTCCTGAAGATAAGGTTGTCCACACCTCTAAAATCAACGAACCAAAACTAGTTCTTTAACTGCTGTATAAAACAAACCCCCTTTTTATGGTTCTGTTATAACCTTGTTGGGTTCGCAGATTTTTAAGAACCATTTTTGAGGGTTCCATTCCTGACGGTTCCATAAAGAGGACAAAAAAGGGGTTCTAAAGCGGGTTATTTTTTTTAGAGTTGCTGCAGCAGCAGTGTCAAACGACGATGTTCTATTGGTCCCTTGACGACATAGGAATGCGTCTCTGCATTATTCAATATACGGGGCTCATATGAATATCACCGTAAAGTCCGCTTGTCGCTAATGGCCACTTTTGTGACCACAAAGGGGGGATCCTTTTAATCCTCACAAACCTCAAGCCCTTTAAAGCTTCAGAGACAACAGAAGACTCGCTGACGTGGTATCAAAAAATATAAATCATGATAGAGGGATAATCTAGCCCTACCAACTCTGGACATCATAACTACTATGAATGATTATGATATATAATTTGATAATTTTGCCGTTTGTTGTCGAGTAAAATTGATTGAAAAAGTGGTTTCTATTCAATTACTACCTATGTTAATACTAATTTACTGTCTGATCCATATCAGTCTGCCTACAAACAAGGTCATAGCACCGAGACTGCCTTGACTTGTGTTCATAATGACATCTTAGGGGCCATTGATAAAGCAAGCCGTTTTCTCTTCTAATGTTTGATCTTCAGCGGCTTTCAGATACCTGTGTGATCTGGTATCCTTCTCTGAAAGGCTTGCGTGTTGATTTTGGTCTCAGTGGTAATGTAATAACTGGTTTCAGACCTACCATTAGTACAGAACTTACCGTGTTTCTGTCAACGGGACCTTATATTATGAACCTGAACTTATTATGGGTGTGCGCCAAGGTTCAGCAATCGGGCCCCCTTATGGATTTATTTAATTACACGCGCAGAGAGGCCAAATTATTCAAGGTCACCACTTCATTATCACAGAACTAGCTGATATTGCAATCTATCCATCTTTTGACCAAATTTGCCTGGTGATGATGGTTGTGCATTATTTAAGCTAAGCCGTGTGTCACTGATCTGCAAGCATGGTGTTTAACAACAAGCTCAAACTTCAACAGATAAACTGAGTTTTTTGTTGCCTTGCTCTTTTCCAATCATTAAATTCCCTTCAACATTTTTCACTCATCTTGGTCAAGATATAATTCAATTCCGGCTTCGCCCTCTATCCGCAACCTGGTGTGAACTTTGACCACTCAATGTCTATGGATGATCACATTACTAATCTCTCACGCTCGGTCAATTTTCAGCTCCGTATTTAAACCGTATCCGGAAAATCTTGATCAAGATACGGTCAAATGTTGTTCGCACTCTGGTTATTATCAAGGCTCGACTACTGTAACTGTCTTATGAATGGTATAGACAAAAAGAACATTCACCCCGGCTTCAAACTTAACAGACCAATCTGCTCGGCTTATATTTAGAACCGCCCAAGCGCACTCATGCCTTACCCTCTTCCTACAGTCTCTGCATTGGTTGCCTATTGCCCCAAAGGAAATCCACCTTTAATCCCTTCTTTGAACCCATAAAGCTTTTCATTCAATCCGTCCCGGCCTATAGATCAACTTATTTTCATGTTCGCCAGACTCCTTTTCTCTTCGCTCCAGCACTGGCTGTCAGTTTCGATGTTCCTCGTTCCAGCAAGATGGCAGGCGATTAGGCCTTTTTGTCCATCCTGCTCCCCGCCTTTGGAATGCCTTAACCTTTGACTCCGTAACCATACAATGTTACCACTTTCAGACGCCAACCGAAATCTCACCATCTTCCCTAATTTTTAGTTTTTTCATTCTTTCTCTTCTTTTCAGCGCCTTGCCTACATTGTAAAAGGTGCTTTTATAAAGCTCATTGATTATGATTATGATTACTACTGGCCAAGAGTCTTTAAAACAGATATAGAGGAGGAGCACGGACCCAGGCAAAGCCTCATCTTTAATTTACCTCTCACTTACAGAAAAGGTTGGACACCTTCTGGTAGTTAGTATGGACCCCTCTATATCACGCTTGGTAGGTAGTACTCTCAAATTGTGGTGTCACTTTTTAAATAGGGGCCAATTTAAGTTACACAGGGGGTCAAACTTTCTTAGATATTACTAACTATGTTATCGTGATATAAAATACTACAAACGCGTTATAAACTTGTTGTGATTGTTTTTCAAGGTTCAAAACATAGTACGAACCTGCCAAAAACAAATAGGACAACTGAATAAGAAAGGACGTTTGAGTCAGTCAAACTGACGCAATTGGATTGAGTTAGGTTTTGTCCGTGTACGAAAAATAAAATTCCCACCTCACTAAGTATGAAATCGTTGCATCACTGTCTCAAGTAAAGGTTGAATACCTCTCGCCGACAATGGCGAGGAGAAAGCTGAAGGGATTCTGCGACTTTCTTCAGTGATGAAAACAGTGACCGTAACCAGACTTGGCAAATGGGGCGGGGGGACCAGAAGGGGGGGGGTGCGACGGTATTTTAGGAGGAGGGGGCGGTCCTTTTTTCCATAGACACTCTACAAAAGTTCAGTTCATGGGGGGGGGGGTTAGGAGCCTCACCCTCCCACACCCCCCTGGTTACGCCAACTGAGTGGAAAGTATACCATTCCAGAATGCTGAAAGTGACGAGCCCGTCTCCATTTTCCTCCTCGAACTCGCTCAAGCTGTGGCAACATGGCGTTCTGGCCAGAAGCAAGGAAGGGTCGAGAACAACGTTGAAACTAATGCCACAAAGCGCAGATGGACCATCATCTTTTATTTCCTAAAATACCAAATTACACAATTACAAATAAAATGCATACACATTTAAGAAACGAGCAATTTATGGAGAAGTAGTCGGAAAGGCCAATATAAGGCCAGCTGTGACTACCCCTTAAAACAAATAACACATTACCTAACATGAACTATCACACAAGACACTCACAAAGACGTTTCCAAAACTCATTTGTAAGACGAATAAGGACGATTTATATTGTTCCGTAAGTGTTTTGATTGATTTTGATTTTATAATTCATCACTGAGGGAGTTTTCCTCAAATTTGCTGACCGGTTGTTCTAATTGCTTTGTCGCTAATACTTTTTTTTATTTCTTGTTTGATTATAGTTTACTATTTTTTCCTGTGTGATAGTTATGGATTTCAGATCGCCATTGTGAAGAAATTATTAAATGGACGTGGTACTAGGTTTGCAAAGTATCTAACATGAATGAAACCCTTCAATTTAGATATATCGTTAACTTTAGAGTTATGTATTTGTGAAGAATTTGGTCCACAAGGGCTTCGATATTGACTATTAGTTACATTCTCATTCCCCATTTTTTTAAGTTTGTATAGTTATTTTCTAGGTAGGTTTTGTCAAGACTATACCCCAATAATTAGGTAAATTACGTATGACAAGAAATAGTACAATATAGGTTATCCAATATCCGCTCCGAGATATAAAATTTAAGCTTGTTGATCATACCAATGTTCCGCGATATTGTTTTTGATATTCATCATAGATTTTGTCCCAATTTAAATTCCTCATCAATAATTAACGCCAGAAACTAGTCTTTGTCACCCTTTGCAAGTTTGTATTATCTAAAATGATATTTGTTAACTTCTGGTACGTTACTCATCATAATTTTTGCATCGAATCATTCGGGGCGTACCCATAACCATGTAATTTGTCTTAGTAGCATTTACAGATAGTTTGTTTGCTTAAACCAGTTTTACTAACTTCAGATAATTCATTATTAATTAATGCTATTTGACTCTAATGTCAGTACTTGAAAACAAAATTGTCGTGTCATCAGCAAACAATATAAAATCCCGCCAGGTGTAGGTATTTGTAAATATCTTGATGTACAAAAAAATAGGAGATTAACAAGATTACCTTGTTCCATTTGATCTTATTTTAATGAAGTATGGATCATGGAGAGTTGTGAGATCTGTGAGATCCCATTCGCCATGCGCAAGTCAGGCTTTAAGGTAAAACATCCAAAACCAGAGTTCTTTCTGCTAGATTAAACAAGAACCTGTAACTAATCCTTTGATACAAGGGGTGGGAGAGGAGGGCCCCGTTATCTCCCAACTCTCCATATTCATAAAATAAGACAAACTGCGAACAAGGTAACTTCTTGTTTAATCTTCCTATTTTATCTCGTAAAACGTTGCGAGATCATGCAGATCTTCAAAGCTAACTCTGGGTTTGTATTATAAACCCCAATTTTACTCTTTAATACAAAAATCATTGTGACTTGAACACCCAATGTTGTAAACTACATACTTGTATGACAATAAACCACGAACTTCACAAATTTTAAGTTGATGTGATACCTTTGTTTTTCAGTCTGAAGCTTAACCGCAACACATGCAAAGTGCAATTCTTTATGCACAATTTCTAGTTCTACAGTAAACTTTTTGCTCAGTTAAAAATTTCTATGTCAAAAATGGGGGTTTTTTTTTTAACATTCCTCATCGTGGGTGTTTCTCATCTTACGTTGAACATTTTTGCCAACTAATCAAATGGGTGAGCTGTATAGCCCATACTCTTTAAATTGTCCACTTGACAAACATATCAATCCAGTATATCAAACACATAATCTCTGCACTGTTTTCATGTACACACCTGACACATTTATGTGTCTAACACAGCTTTGGCAAATTTGCCACGCCTTTCCAATAGGCTTTTTGTAGTACTTCCTGAAAGGTCCTTTCCCTACTCCACCCCGCCCTGATGCAAAATTTCAGATATTGGCAGCATTGCACTGTCTGCTTTGGATGTTGAAGCAGCACGAGTCGAGTGTGTTTGAATTGGCTGATGTCTATTCCGGCATTATACATAACTGTTTTGATCCACCTTGCAATTGAGTCTTTGTCCACTTTGGCATGTGGGCTTTCCTGTAGCTTAAAATGCTGCTTCTCTGCTCCACGAAGAGGTGCTGTACGCTTTCAAATACTCAACAAGATAATTATAAACGCACAATCTTTTGTCCTTTGAATGGCCAACAAATTCCAACTTAAATCCAGTAAATACCCTGGTTACTCTGTTTTCAGGCAACCTTGCACAGAAATACAACCGTATTTGTTCTAACCGTCATATTTTCAATATCAAGCTTGTGTAAGGTTTGTTGACGTTGGGCAGAAACTAGTGCCATTAAAATACACGTAGACGGGTCAAATCTCATCATCCTCATGTTCACTGACGGGATTAAAGTTCCGCAAATATCCAAGACAACTCTAACATCCCACACAGTTTCATAGTGTGGTTTTTGGTGGTTTCATATTAAAAACCCCTTAAAATACCTTGAAATGAAAGCGGGTGTGACCCCAAGAGTATGCCCCCAGTAAAAAAAAAACAAAAAAAAAAAAAAAAAAGAATAATTAAATGAGAACGTGCGGATCTGGCTGTGTTTAAGGCACTGTACCCCAAGCTATCACCACAAATTGGTAGAAAATTTCCAAAACTGTTTTACAGGTTCTTGCAATGGATTATAGTTCCTTTCACTGCAAAATTCGAGCCATTTTTCATATACCACTCGGTATTGCTGGTTGTGTGCTGGTCTCAATGAATTCAAGGATGATGTCGATTGACTTTTCTGGAAGTCCTGCCTCTTGAAACGTCGCCTGACCATCTGCACAAAGCAAGGTAAGATTGGGGCTTTCAATTAATGGGTGAACCTGTTTACTTGTAGGTTGGGTTAACAAATATTTCATGTTTGGGATCAAATCTGGTTCCTCAACAACATATGAAGTAACCTGGACACCAGGGGCTGTGTAGGCCATTTGGGCACTATCACCAACCATCTTGCTTTATCTGACTCAATTCTTTTGCCAATCATTTTGCAAATCAAGCAGAAAGTGGAAAGCATAAAGAATTTTGGCCCCCCAATGTCAGTGAAAAAGCATCCACAGCTTCAGCACCTGGGTCTGTGTTGGCCATGATACATTAACGCTCAACCTGAGCATTGAGGCGAGAAGCAAAGATCACTATCTGGGTGTATGCCAACTATTTCACACAGTTCTTGGAATATGCCTTTGTCAAGCATCCATTCTAACTGATCATTGAACTTTCTAGATTTTGCATCTGCAATTGTTTGTTCTGAATTCCGGTAAATGTCTGCTGTAACCATGCTCCTATAGATGCACCAATTCAAAAAACCTTTCTAGTGTATTGCAGCTACGATTTGGTCCCGCCATATTTTTACATATGCTTACACGCAGTAAGTATTATCCTATCTCAGCATGAATTTTTTGCTTGTTTGACAGAACATTAATTGCCAAAGAAAGTCGGCAAATTAGTTCCAGATACTTGATTTCATTATTTGGCATGTACACTCTCATCAAGATTCCATCGTCCACCTATCTGGTTTTCCCCATCAGTTGCTCCCCAGCCCGACCCAGAAGCATCACTGTTATGCAACATGTGTTTTGGTTCTGATTGGTTAGATGCATAGATCCCACATTGGTTAACCCACCAATTTAATTCTTCTCTGGCTCCCTCTGATATTTGCATAGGTCTGTCAAAATCCCTCTATTATACTTGAGGCTTGGATTTTATCTTTCTCCAATTCTCTAATAATTTAAATGCCAAACTAACGGCTGGGATACAGATACGGCGTTTCCCCAAAACAGTACAGACAAATCTTATGCTGGGTGACTGGGCTGCTAAAAGCTTGCAAGCGAAAAGTCTTTAGTTCATCTCTTTTTTGTGTTGGCAGCTTAACTTCCCCCATATTTTTAGAGTCTAATGAAGCCCAAAAAACACTAGTTCCTGCAGGGAATAAAAACTGACTTTTCTGGATGGATTATAAAACCCCACTGGAAGCAAGTTAGCTGCCGTGTTTTACTGATTGTATTGCTTGTGTTTTTGGAATCAGCTACGATCCTTGTACCCCTTCAGCTCGTAGCAGTACACTGTTTCAGATTTTGGTAAACAACCGTGGTCCTGAACTTAAACCATGTTGGCACACTGTATTGGTATAGCTTCCCCGCCACCCAATTTTTCAGATATTTCCTGTGATTAATTCAACGGGATGGAATAGTATCATCACGGCAAGTCAAGTGATGCCATGAAAGCCATTTTGGGGTCTAAAGCTGCTGTGGCCTTTTCAAATGTTTCCATCTTAATGATGAATTCCTAGAAAATCATTTAGTTGGATAGATCTAAAAATCATTCGATGACCCCCATCCTTTTTTGGTCTTGTAAAACAGTTGATCCGAATTCCCCCTCTTCATGTGCGGACTGTTCTATGACTTATTTCTCTCAAGTCATTCAATTTCATCATTTACCGCTTGTAATCTCCACTTTTAATTTATATGGAGGCGGAACCCTCGTCTGTACTGGAGGAGCAATAAATTTCAATTTATAGCCAGAAATTGCTTCCAAAATTTGCAACTTCTGTTTTAAACTCCTTCCATGTTATTGATAAACAAGTTCAATTGACCTGCGATGCAATCTGTTTCAAGATTAGTCATATGTAGTTAAGACCCAGGACAATTACCTCCCTGCTTGTTCATTCTCACTTGGCTTCTAATGCCTGGGTTGAGATTTCCCGGCTGGCGGTTCTTGGTTGGTTGGTCCAGTTGAGTCATCGTGAATGTGTTTGTTTTTCTGATTTGGCTCTTCGGAAACCCCATGGTTTTTCGGCTTGTTTCCCCCAAAAAGGGAACCGCTTCATATTTGCCTGCATCATAGAGTTCATATTGGGCCTGCTTGGACCCCCCAGCCGCTGCTTGGTAACCCATACATTGCTGTGGATCGACTGTATCTCTTGTGTCCATACTTGTGTTTTTCATGGCATGACCGCGTTTTCTGCTCTTCTTCAACTGTTTTCACTGTCTGTGCCAGATCATCACCGAACAGCCATTTCGTGGTCTTGACCGTTTGACTAACAGAAGTGGAGCAAATTAGCGTTTCAAGACGGTTTATCATCTCCCGTCTCGAAACAACTGTTCATTTCCAATACAGAGTTAGTAAGGAGTCCATGGCAATCTTTTTCTGCTTGTTTTAGTGTTTTTGTCGCAAAGTTTTGTGCAGGCGATAATCCCTTTAACTACGGTTTTTCACAGCGCTGAAGTTTCAAGTCCATTGACCGTAATTTTGGGTCCAACGTTGTCCCAAATGATTTTTTGTTAACTTTCGGCAGGACAAGCCGCTCACAGTTGGTTGGGGTCAAGTATTTTTCACAGGTTCAGTGTAGGCTTGTCTTTTACCTGTGTTAACATGTATTCAGTACTCTTTGCATTTGTATGCTGAAATTGCTACCCCAGTTTCGTCAGGATTGGCAAATCCGGCCGCAAAACCATCCATACCTAGGCCAAGGCCTGATTCAGATTTTTGAGTTTGATTCTGGGTTTGAGTTATATTGCCATTGGATTCAGATATCCCTGTACTGCTAGTGTACAATCTCCTCGGCCTGAGAGTGTACAGAATTATCATCACCAAACATATTCATATCACCCATGGTATCACTAGCATAGTCTGGTATCATACCAGGGACCCAACTGGATAACCCTGGTTCACTAGTATCAGTGTCTGAAATTGGACCTGAATCAGTAATGTTATGGCTAGCCCTAGGACCACCATCCCAGTCAGTGTTTAACTATTGTTGATCATACTGACCACCAAGCAACATTCATACCACTGTCTCGATTCCAAATTTTGTTTATTGTCTTGCATGACATATTTTCCAAATTGGCAAGGTTTTGTTTATCATTTTGACCCTCTGATTTTGTTTCGGCGGGTTTGGCGCCGGGTTTCCCCGGTTTTTGGGCCGACTTTCGTTTAAATCTTACAGCACCGGACTTCCATTTTGGATTTTGTTTCTGATTTATCGTCGCTGGACACGCCAGACGGCTTGTTACTAGTATTCCCCTGCGGCTTAGCTGTGGGAGTTTTCGATTTGTCAATAGGCGTGCCAATTTTGCACCGCGGTACTGTCTGAGTTTCAGACTGCATCGTCCTCATAAAATCACGCTTGTTACAAGCGTAAATACGATGTCTCGCAAAATTATTGTTCAATAGGTACTATAACAACAAATAAACGTCCTTATTTTTAATAGCCTGTCACTAAAAGGAGCGATTGTTCAGTGGATTTGTAAATCCAGTGATTTTTCTCCTTTTTTCGAACGTTGTTACAACGTTTGCAATGCACGATGTTCTGTACTTGTGCATGCGCGAATGGGATCTCGCATTATCTCGCAACGTATACGAGGAATAGTAATTAAGGGGTCTAATATTGACCCTTGCGGTACTCCCGCAACTATATTTTTTGAGTTGGGATTTTTCCCATTATAATAGCATATTGCTTTCGATTATCCAAGTAACTTGTAAACCAGTCATTAACTAATCCTCTAAATCCATCGTGTTCTAACTTATGAAGCAAAATATTGTGTCTATGTATCGAAAGCTTGCATAGGTCTAAGTACACTCCGATAGTAGTTTCGTTATTTTCAACAGCGTTTATTTATTTATCGACAAGTTGGCATTATCGCCATATAGGTTGAATGCTGTGCCCTTAATCCATATTGACCTTAGCAGTTTAGTTATTGTATGTTAATTAAATGCAATTCATACATTCTGTTTTAAATACCAACCTTTCGAGAATTTTGAGCAACAAGGCAAAACTGATATTGGTGAAAATAGAAAGATTTCAACATCGTCTTTTTTATAGATGGAATTACATTGGCTATTTTTAATTGGTCGAGAGGCATTCTTTGAGTATTTTAAAAAAAAAAACATTTAAAGATTTTTTTAAAAGAGGCTGAGAAATTTTCGTTGTACCCTTTTAGTCAAAATTTCCTATATCATTCATGACCAGCGCTTCTGTTTGTCAAATTATTAATAATTTCAAAATCTCTGTTTTGTATCGGTTTTAAAAAATAGACTATTTGGACAAGCTTGAACTTAAATAATAGAATAGTTTTTACAGAGTTATGAATCTTGTGATGACTACTTTGGACCGACATCAACAAAAAAGTTATGGAATTCATTGCATACAGTTGGATCCCCCCCCCCAGGTAATTATGGTTCCAGATTCTCGATTTTTAAATGATCAGAGGAGATTCCGTGTTTGTGTACGTCCAATTAAATAATTAATTGTTCTCCAAGTCTGACGCACATATATTTTTCTTCTCATATTCCAATGTTTTAAAATAATAATTTCGATTTGATTTTCTATCAAATTATGTAATTTCTTTCTAAACGTTTTTTTAAAACTTGTTTTAATATTTATTACGATTAAGTAAACCTTTAGTAATCCACGGAGATCGGGATCTCTTTTAGAGTTCATTTGAAACTTTTTAGCGGTACACATTTATCATAATAACTCTTGGAATTTGTTTACAAAAACATTATAATCAGCATAGGGATGGGATTAAGATTATGGTATCTCCTACCATTGTTATTCGGATAAACAGCTCTATTACATATATTCTATCACTATGGCATCTTTTGTAATAACACTTATTTTATTCACAGATTTTCAACAAACTCAGTTACTTACAATACTGTGGGCAGGGGGCACTAATGTCGTAACCAGGATAAATGGATTTCGATATTTACAAGTTGTGAATATATTGTCAATAATTGTTGCAGTCTAGCTGTAATGCCTTGTTGGTTTGTAAATTGGTTGGAATCAAAGACATTAAAGACCACTATCAGTGATTTATCCGAAAGAATCAAATATTTAAAATTTGCAGGAATAGCTTTAAAAGTAAGGACAAGCCTGCCAGAATTCTCATAAGGTACTTTTTCCAACTCTGAAAGAATTGACATAAAAGGAAAAAATCGGCAGTATTCAAAGATACGATCTCCATTCAATTACGTGTTGTCGGGAAGGTGTCCGAACGGACACTAAGCCTAAAAATCAGATTTTGTCCTTATAAGGGTTGCTTCTGGTCCTATAATTTGCAGGGTATGTTAGATAAACTATGCTATTGACAGACAGCAAAAATCTGATTTTTGATGATTTTTGTTTTCGATTTCGATTAGCAAATCACTGATAGGGTGTTTTAAGGAAGGGCCAAATCCAAATATCATGCTTAGTTTTTGAGTTACCTGCCAGATCACTACAACTAAGCACACATTGATTTTGGTCGTAGTTAGATATGAATAATACACAATAATTCAGAGGTGTGTGCTAATTAAATTTTGGTTGCGGTCCACTTGAAATCAAAGATGGCGGCCCCCCCCCCAAAATGGCCGACGTTTGGCTAACGAAAGTATTTGAGGGTAATGTCCGATGTGAGCCTCCAATCACGTTGTTCTTGGTGTATATTGAAGATAATTTAATTATTGTACATGATGATCTCACCATTTGGGGTTGTATGTGTGATCTACACACCGTTTTGGGGCCAAAAAAATGCATATTTTTGACATTTTTTTCAAAATTATGGATGTTACGGACTGAAATACGTTCTCCCCCAATATATCAAAATGGTCTTTCATTAATTGCGATCCAAGACTTTCAGGAATTTGCCCTCATATAATAGCATTTGTGTGAAAAGCACAGGATAAGAACGATGTTTATCTTGGAAAGTTATAGCGTCCTAAGAATGGATGGGGTCTTAATAAAAAAATATTTTTGCACATTCTCTAAACACATGAACAAATGTGTATCAATACCATATGAAATGCTTATGACAGTTTTTGATCAACTAACTATAATAAATGGTAATTCAGTGCTGCAAGGCCTTGCAATGGCCTAACCTATAAATCCCAAGATGGCGGCCAAAAATGGCCGCTTGTTTTGACACAAATTACATATTTAAGGATAATATTTGAAGGATAACCTCCAAGCATCCGTGTTAGGTATTTTACAGCAAATAAAATTTTTACTGATTTTTCACTTCAAACTAAGATTTTACATTTTAAATAGAACCTCTATTAAGCCAACTGCAGTAGATAGTGTTCAACCGCTGCAGTTGTCTACTTTCAAATATGCCAAGTTTGCATAAATTTGATTATTATAAAAACATATATTTTGAAGTTGGTTACATTGTTGCCCATACTTCTTATGCAATATCCACACGATGAAACCAGTCTTTGTCCCTTTTCTCAGCGTCGGTATGTTCTTCCACGTATTATGCATAGAAAACTACAGAATTAATATTCTGATATTAATAGGCTGGTTCTTGCACTCCTTTGGAGATGTGCAAAATCCCTGTACATTTCATTCAGTTTTTCTAGCAACCCACATAGTTGGAAGTGCCCAATCGGCATGCATTGTCGCAACATGTCATCCCAAAACTCGGGGGCGTGCGGGGGGGGGGGAACTCCATCTTGAAAGTTGCCACGTACGTAAGGTGTATAAGCCCCCTTCAGAATTCGTTGTCACCCAACGAACCTTTTGAAAATTTCACCCAAAGACCCCCCATTATTTTGAAAAGTATACGATATTTTTTCAGTATTTGTTAATTTATGCAATTACATATAGCTTGAAAGATACCACTACGGAAAATAATTTGCATCCGGGACGATATTACGACAAACATCCGGCTGGGGTACCAGAAGTGAAGCATATTGTGCATGCAGGATTAGTCTCCAATCATTCAATTTCCTCCAACTTATAGATGAACTCTGGAATTCTTGGGTAAATCATAGCATGTGTCGATCCCAATGTTGAAATAAGGGACACGTCAAACGGCCATCTATAATCTAGCAGAGGCCTACTTCCATACTTCAATTAAAGCTGACTTCTAGAGATTTCCAGAGCACACTTATAAAAGGTCTTTCACACTGATTAATGCTAACCTATAACAAAAGGTGTTTAGTTCCCGTTAGTTATTCCTCATAAGATCAATTGAATATCATACCTCAAAGTTACTTGTGCTATTCAAAGTGGACCCAGACTTTTATGCGTACATATTCAACATGCATGGCGTTCTTTAGATTTAGAAAATCTCAAAAATTTGGAATGGACTTTACCATTCCCGGTAGGTGAATATGAAAGCAGATATAGTCCGGCGGGAGCCACAGTACGGGCTCCCATAGACGATAACGAATTAAGCGTGAAACTAAAGTTTGCGTGAAGAGTCAACAAAGTTGAGTGCCCTATCCCTTATTGTTGTAGCCAGACTGTGAGTACGACGGACTATCACTTCTACACCGGTAAGATGGCCGACTATTCACAATGGGGAAGACCTCTATATACACCAGTCATTCTTTTTATCGGGTCCAAAAATGGGGGTCTCAAACTATGATCCAGTCCAGAGATGGGTACAACGGTCTGGTGCTTCACTGTATTCTGCAAGGTACTTTGTTTGTGCTTGGTGCTCCAGCAGTGGGCAGACCGGGAGATGTTCCATTGTCTGTTGTGCTCTTCACAACCACAGGTAGTGTCCGATCTGCTTCCAGATAGCCCCACTTCTGCAAGGAACCTAGATCGGCCAATCTGGTTCTCAATCTGTTGAGGCATAGCCATTCAGCCCTGCGGAGCTCAGTTCCAGGTGGGAAATGCTCACCATGTCAATAGATGTTACGTTGTCGATGGCAAGTCTTTCTTTCCACAAGGGGCGACTCTCTTGACCGCCTTAGAGACTGTTTCAAGGGGTTGGGAAGTGCTTAAGGATCTCTTCTGGATTTAAGGCAGTTGGGAGCAGGTATACACCAGTGAACAAAGAGGGAAGAGAACCATATAAACCGATGATCAAAGAATACCTAGTAATGAAGTTTCTGGTTCATTGGTCGAGGGCCTCCTTTGACTCGTCTATTCCATTCAGGAGGAATTTCTTATCCTTTGTCCCTATTAAAGGTGTAGGGGTAGACTTGGGTACAAAGCTTCCAAGGAAAGCCTCTAGGCGAAAGAGTATTTTCTGCTCATATTTACCAACCTATAGTACCAAGTAGTTTCAAATCTTTTAGATGAATTTCTTATTTCTACTGGACTATTTTCAATTAACAATAGACAAAAAATTATATTTCAAAATCTCTGAGTCAGCCTTAAGAAATTTGCTAAGGACTTCTGGAACCTTATCTCTTAGGACCTCTTAGGGTACTATCAACTTGTGGTTGGGGGTAGCAATTATTTGTGGAGCAGCTGTCTTCGACTGTTCATCTCTGGACTCGCGTTTTTATTGATATTTGTAGGTATGTATTAACACACCAAATGCACACTGTTGCTGATGCATGAGGAACTTGTTTCATTAGATTGTCATTTTATTGCCTCCGCCATGACCAAAACATTAAATTATTAACAAATTTCACAGTCTAAATCATAGCCAAAGCATCCCAAATAACAACTAAAAGGTTATATATTGGCTGGGGTTTGACCAACTTCTCCACCTCATGCATAAGCACAGACTTTGATGATTGCAATAGGACAGTGGTCCGTGTGGATACTCAAGAACTTTAGCGATTGTTAAATCATAGGTCCATTGCATGACTGCCATATTTTGAAAGATCTCCAGGTATCGCATAGTAAATGCAAACACCTTTAATTGAGCACGTCTTTGGCTGCGGCGTGAAGGGACGTGGCGTAGCGCAGTTTGGCAAGTTATCGTAAAAACTAGTCTGAGCTTGCAAGCCTGGGCATGGTCTGCTATTCTGCTGCACCGTCAGGAGTAGCCCTGGTTTCGCATTTATCTGCTAATTCTCATGTGATTCAGGTGCATCTGCAACAGAACATGCCAGTCTCTGTGTGAACAAATGGGAACGACATGTCCTTTCCTTTATCATTGAATCAAGATGTCCATTTGCCAACTTCTTTGCCCTGCTTACCGGAGCAAATAATTAAATCATAATGAAACAAGGTATTCAAGGTATCAGCAACAGAGTGCATTATGATACCTACAATCTCAATAAAAAAAAGGGCCGATCGAGTCCAGAATGAAATCAGTCGAAGGCCGCTTAGCCACGAAATGCTTAGCCCCGAACAACGAGTTGAAAAGCAAAGAAGTCCCTAAGAGACAGAACGTTCAAGGAGTCCTTGATAATTCTTATTGAGAGTGAGAAAGATAACAAGTCTGTTAGGATTATAGATAGACGTGATCTTTTTGCAACATCGGGATCCACATGCTTTGAATTATTTAAAAGCAAAGAAACCGGGTATACTGGAAGCCAGAAAAAGAAATTACAGAGTTAAGTATTAAGTTGGAGGAACCTGATCAAAGACTAGTCCTGCATGCCCATTTTGCTTCACTTCAAGTTACCAGCCTAGAGGTTGAAGTAATATTTTCTTCCGGACACTGAGTCATGGTATTGGCATCAAGCTCTGCTTGTGGAATGGGATGGATTCAAGTTAAATGCATATTTTGATCAAAACTGATCTAGCAATTGTCACAAGACATTGGAACAAAAACTGAGAATCGGGTGTGTGATTGGCTTAATTGTATAGGAGCTCGAGCCTCATCCATGACAGGCAGTGATTATGTCTGCTTCGAGGACCAGAGGGAACAGTTAGGATATTGTGGTACTAAAGATGATACCTCATTCTGTGAAACCTTCCTTCTCCCACACGGGCATGGATATGAATGGAACAGCTCCAACTTGAAGTGTGAAAATCAAATTGAGATGGACGCTACCAGCACCATTGTCGTTTTGGGGATGACATGGGTTTTGGGGATAAAATGCTGATTGCACTCCAACCAATGGAAACAGGTAAATGGACAGAAAGTACAGGGTTGCACTTGTCCAATAAGAGATGTTGGCAAGAATCGCTATCAATGCAGCTATTTATTCTGAGAACGAGTCAGATCATCAAATGTTCAAGAAACTTCACAGATATAAGAGTCAAACACAGATGATATATGCCTAAGTATTTCTTAGTAGGATCTTCGACAATACTTGTTAAAACAATACAGAAATGAGATAACAAGACAAAAATGAATTGCTGTTCAGTAGGTTTTAGGTGGGCATATGTTGTAACCACTTCAAAAAAGTTTATCACATTTTGGGCCAAATGCATATTTGAAAATGAGGCAACTTGGATTTCAGTCGCATTCATTTTATGCATGCTATTGTTATGGCAATTTTTGTGTTGACTCACTCACTCACTCACCACTCATCACTCACTGCACTCTATCTATCTTCGATATATCTATCTATCTTCTATCTATTATATCGTATCGATATCTATCTATCTATCTATCTATCTATCTATCAATTCTTATTCTAGCGATCTATCTATCTATCGATCTATCTATCTATCTATCTATTCGAAAAAAACGGTCAGAATAATCACTGACCAAGGCCCAGGGGGGGTTCACAGAATTTGGGTCAAAGGACGTGGGCCGATATTTAAAGGGGCATTCTTTGAAATCGCTAAATTCCTTCCTGTGCCACAAATCAATTGCTATAAACACTAGAGTGGGTCAGAAGAACCGCTGAACCAAGGTCCATATGTCGGGTGTTCACAGATTTGGGTGTCAAAGGTCATGGGGGCCGATTAAAGGGGCAATCTTTGAAAATCTATAAATTCCTTCTTGTGCCCACAAATCAAAGCATAATCACTAGATGGTTTGAAAGAACGTTAGACCCAAGAGTCCATATGGGTGTTCACAAGATTTGGTTCAAGGGTCACGTGGGCCAATTACAGGGGCAATCTTTGAAAATCTATAAATTCCTTCTTGTGCCACAAACAATTGCTATAATAACTAGACTTGTTAGAAGAAAACGCTACCCAAGGTCCATATGGGGTTTTCTTCACAGGATTGGGGTAAAAGGTCATGTGGGCCGATTAAAGGGGCCAATCTTTGAAAATCTAAAATTCCTTATTGGCCCACAAAAAATTGGGCTATAATCAGTCTTAGATGGTCAGAAGAAGACCGCTGGACCCAAGGTCCATATGGGGTGTTCACAGATTGGTGTCAACGGTCATTTTTTTGTGGGCGATAAAGGGGCAATCTGTGAAAATCTCTATAAATTCCTCTTGGGCCACAAAAATAAATTGCTATAATACCACTAGACTTGGTGGGAAGAACCGATGACCCAATGAGGTCATATGGGTGTTTCACAGATTTGGGTTCAAGGTCATGTGGGCCAATTTTCAAGGGGGCAATCTTGCAAATCTAGAAATCCTTATGGTGCCACAAATCCAATTGCTTAATCACTAGAACTGGTTGAAAGAACCCTGACCCAAGGTCCATATGGGGTGTCAACAGATTGGGCACAAAGGTCACGTGGGCCGAGTAAAGGGGCATTCTTTGAAAATCTATAAATCCCTTCTTGTGCCACAAATAATTGTTATAATCAACTACACTGGTCAGAAGAACCGCTTGAACAAGGCCCATATGAAGTGTTCACAGATTAGGGTCATAAGGTTCACATGGGCCGATTAAAGGGGCCTTTCTTGGAAAATAAATTTCCTTCTTGTGCCCAAAATCAATTGCCCTCTTAATCACTAGACTTGGTCAGAAGAACATGCTGACCCAAGGTCCAGTGGTGTTCGCAGATTTGGGTCTCAAGGGTCATGTGGGCCGATTAAAGGGGCAAACTTTGAAAATTTTCAAAATTCAAGATGTCCGCCTAAAGGAAACAATCTATGAGATTGGTCAGAAGAATGCTGACCCAAGATCCATTATGGGATGTCTCACAGATTTGGATCTAAAGATCATGTAGACTGGTAAAAGGGGCCTGGCATTCTTTGAAAATATATAAATTCAGTCTTGTGCACCAAATCAAGTGCTATAATCACTAGACTTAGTAAGGAGAAATGCGTCACACTTGTCTAAATGCGTCATGTTGCCAAACGCTTGGCATGATTGCAGCGCGGAAAATCGGTCAGAATAATCACTGATCGAAGGCCCATGTGGGGTGTTCACAGATGTGGTCAGAGGTATGTGGGGGCCAATTCAAGGGGCAATCTTTGAAAAATCTAGATCACTAGACTTGGTAGAAGAACCGCTGACCCCAAGGTCCATAGGGGGTGTTCACAGAGTTGGGATCACAAAGTCACGTGGGCGATTAAAGGGGCATTCTTTGAAAATCAAATTCTTCTTGTGCCCACAAATCAATTGCTATAATTTCACTAGCTTGGTCAGAAGAACTGCCGACCCAACGGTCCATGTGGGGTGTTCGCAGATTTGGGTGCAAAGGTATGTGGGCCGATTAAAAGGGTTATTGTTTGAAAATCTATAAATCCTTTTGTGCCACAAATCAATTTTCTAATCACTAGACTGGTTAGAAGAACTGCTGACCCAAGATCAATAGGGATGTTCCACGGATTTGGATCAGAAGATATGTAGACGCTAAAGGGGCCTTCTTTGAAAATATATTAAAGCATCTGTGCACAAATCCATTGCCTATAATCACTTAGACTTAGTAAGGAGAAAACTGCTGTAACACTTGCCTAAATGCGTCCTGTTGCCAAAAGCTGGGCCTGATGGCCAGCGAAAATCGGTCAGTATAATCACTGATCGAAGGCCATGGGGGTGTTCACAGATTGGCAGACTGTCAGTGAGCCGATATTAATAGGGGGCAGTCTTTGAAATCGATAATTCTTTTTGTGCACAAATCAATTGCTATAATCATAGACTTAGTCAGAAGAACGCGTGACCCAAGGCCCATATAGGGTGTTCATGATTAAGGAGTCAAAGAGTGACATGTCCGATTTAAAAAGGGCATCTTTTAAAAAAATCTATAAATCCCTTTGTCCTCAAATCATTCCTATAATACGAACATGCTCAGAAGAAACCTTGATCCAACGCCCATATGAGGTGCTCATAGATTTAAGTTAAAGAGTATGTAGACTGATTATTAAAGCGGGCATTTCTTTGGAAATTATAAATCCTTGGCCACAAATCAATTGTTATAATCAATAAATTTGGTTGGAATATAAAACTGGAGTGCTAATCATAATGTCTCTTACTATGCTCATGTGGGGACTTTCAGATATATCTGCAACAATAGAAACTGTTGTGTCCCCCAGAGTGGTGTGCCCCATACTATACTACTGAGCTACAGCACCAGTGGTGCTCTTGTTTGAAAAAAAACAGGGGGTGGGGCAAAAATATGCCTTTTAGCCCCAAAACGGGGTGGGTAGATAACGATGAAACCCACCAAAGTTGGTATCATCATGGTAGATAATAAATACTAATCATAATAATAACAATCTTGACATGGCGCCTAATGCAGAGGCCTCTAGGCGCTTCACATAAAAAAGCCAAAATACAAAATATCAATACGACAATACAACATATATTAAATTCTAATGTTAAAACAACAATGATATATCATCAATTATACACAATTCAAAAACGTTTAAATTTTAAGTGGAAATTCAAACATATATATTTTTGACCAACAGATAGAATAGAAAGACAACCCAGTTGCCTCCCATACCGAAGAACATATGGGAAACCACCTGATCGTCCAGCTGTGAGGATCTGTGTGTATGGTACCCCACATCGACCTCGGTTAGTCCCTTGACTTTTCTTGATTCAGATGCCTCTAACACTACCTAAAGTGATGAAACAACTATCCTAGGCAACCGGATGGGATGAAGGTAGAGAATAAGACAAAGAAAGGGGGAAAAAAATCACAGAATTCCCATAATTAGTGATTGGACGGCATCAGAAACAGGATACTATCAGGAGCCAAAATGTTTGTTTAAAATAGGAAATGTCTTCAACGTGACTTGAAAATGGTTGCTGACTGAGCCTAAGCGGATACTGTTAGGGAGTTTTATTCCACAAATGTGGTGCTGCGTAAGCAAAAGATCTCTCACCATAGAACTTTGTTGATGCGTTGACTGATTTACTCATCTGGGAGCAAGAAGATGATCTCAAGGTTCTCGGTGGTGATTACGTTGAGTGGCTCAGAGATATAGGCATGTGACATGTCCTGTGGATGGCCCTTATAGGTGAGAAGTAGAATCTTAAAACTGCCCTCTGTTCAATTGGAAGTCAATGCAGTTGGTAGATAGCTGGTGTGATATGTTCTAGTGGACGGATTTTAAGGACAAGACGGGAGCTGCCTTTTGAACTCGCTGAACCTTGGTCAATTCTCGTTCTGGAAGGCCATAAAGCAGGAATTGCAGGAATCCAGACTAAATGTAACAAAGGCGTGGAACCCAATCGATGGTAGATTTTTCATCAAGGTACTGTCGAACTGCCCAATTTTCCTTATTGAGAGCCAAGCAGCTTGCATAAGCTGTTAACATGTTTGATCATTCTTAGTGATGCGTCTAAGATGACACCAATGTTCTGTGCTTCACTGACGGATGTATAACAGATTGCCCAATGATCATAGATGTGCCTGAGAGTTGCTAGCCGATTCTGCTAACAGAGAGCGAACGTACAACATCTCCGTCTTCCTTGTCTTTAATATCCTCTGTTGTATTTACAACCAGGATCTGATGTCTCAATGCTGTTTTCAATCTTTTTTTGGCTGCTTCACGATCCCGAGGGTGGAAAGTCAGTAGAGCTGGTGTCTCAGCGTAAACACAAATTGATACCGTGGGCAGTGACGATATCCTGAAGGTGGGGCACTGAACAAGATGAGTCAATCGGTCCAGTAAACGACCCTGTGGGACTCCACATCTACCGCCCCAGGATCTTGACTAAGCACCTCTGACTGATATCGATTGAGTTCGGCCTTCTAGGTATGACGAGAACCCACTTAATGCTTTTCCAGTAATCCCATACCGTTCAGTTAGACGGGCTAGGAGATGTTTGTGGTCTATGGTGTCGAAGGCGACGCTGAAGTCCCGTAACACTAGTACAGCATCTTTTTGTTTGTCAAGATGTTTGTCAAGATGTCATTCTGCACCCGTCGTAACAGAGCAGTCAGTACTGTGATATTGCCGGTATGCCGACTGCCTCGGAGCAGGAGATCATTACCGAGAAGGTAGTCTGTAACTGATTCACTGCTACTCTTTCAATCCCTTTCCAGAGTAATGGCAGATATAATATAGGGCGTAATTTGAGAGGATGTTGGTGTCCAAGACAGATTTTCTTCAGCAGCGGGATGAAAGATGCATGCTTGAGGGAGCTTGGGGAAATCCGCCCGAAGACAAGGAGAGTTGGGCAATCCTTGTTATGCCTGGTAACAGATCATCAAGACATAGTTTTAAGAGACCAGCTGGTAAAGGGTCTAAGGTTGCAGGATGATTGATGATGATTGATGGATTTCAAGACCTCCTTTCAGACACTGTAGAAAAGTAGGGAAGGTGCTTTGGCTGACTCGTTAGTTCCACGGATCATAGAGGCAGTTAGTAGTAGCATGTAGACTGTTACGCAGCTTCTGATCTTCTTGTAGAAAAAATCTGCAAACACTGTCGCAAGTCTTTTGGACATTCATGGGCAGGTAGCGGTTGTTCCACTCGGGAGAAGTTAACTTACTATACGAAAAAGGTCCCGTTGATCACATGTAGTAATTGGTGTTATGATATCAGTCTTGGCTTTAGAAAGAAGAGAGTTGTATTTAGAGCACTGATCTTTGTAAGCCTCTTGGAATACTGTGAGCCCAGTCTGTGAAAGTCTACGCTCCAGCCGACGCCGTTCCTTCTAAGCATGAAGAGCATCTGAATACCAAGTGGCATGAGGACGCAGAACTATACAAATCGATCGACGAGTGTAGCATGTTCATCAAGGTCTTAGATAAGATGGATTATATTATTACCTAGAGAATCACACTCAGCGTCTGAAGGCAAACAAACAAATGCAGATCGTATATCAGAGCGAAAAGATGTCTCTTTTGATGTTGCGAATTTTCCGAGTCTGCATGGTTGTATATGCCGGGTCTGGTCGGTTGATTTTGATGAAGCAATTGCCAGCGAGTGGTCAGACGGCAAGTTACTATGAGTTGAAATATGGCTCACAAAATGTCTTGCTTCCAAGTTATAGTAGATCCAGAGTGTGTTCCCGCGTGAGTTGGGCCAACAACTAGTTGTTTCAAGTCATGCAGATCTAGATATGGAGGAAGATTGAGCCTCACGGTCATCAGCAACTCAACCTGTACATTTAGTCTCCAGTTAGGAGCAAATGGCATTACCACTGTCAAATAGCCAAGAAGAGAGAGAATTCCATCTAGAAACATTGATTAGGTGATTTATTTTTTTCTTTTCAGACTTGAGTTTGTAGATTAGAATTAATTGGAAGGAGTAAGAAGTGATGATATTGTGACATCATTTCCATGAATTAAACTCGCAGTCTCGTTTAGCCTTAAATGGAGACCATCCCTAACGAGACTAGCTGTCGCCGCCTCTTCTATATGGCGGTGAGAATGATATAGGCTTATAATTTAGGTAAAGTATTCTGGATATCGCCAATGGCTACATCATCTCTGCTATCTCCAGTCAGCCAAGATTCGGTGATGGCAAAGAATATACCAACTGATTGCTGATTACGACGTCACACAATGCATGGATTTGTTTTTTGGCCTTGATAGACGTGGCATTCCAGGTAGCAAAGCGTACTTCATTTTGGTTAAGATTGGTTAACTATTTGTACCTTAATTAAGTTTACTTTTATTTATTAGTTTAACCTGATTGAACACTGTTATTTTCTGATGCCAAGTCCTCGTTGCAATCCTACGTTTTTTGTGTCTTGCCACCACGGCTTCCCCGGAAATGAAAAGCACCCATGGTAGCAAATTGATGGTATACACAAAGAATAAAATATAACAGAATTTCCAAGCAATTTAGTGATATTATACTATGGATGCACACCAGATGTGCGTGTGCTGCAGTTCGTGATGCAGCGCACACAAAGAACTAAATATGAAATTAAAAACAAATTGTGCACAATGTAGTTTCACCAGGCCCATGGTTTCCAGGGTAGGTGACGATATCTGCTGACCCATGCAATTGGTCCCACCCTGCAAGGAAGGTTTGTGAGTCAGTTCAGAATAATCTCGGACCAGAGGATATCTGGCTGATTGAGTTAAAAATAGACAATTAAATCTTACAAATTATCAAATTACTAAAATTTCAATATTTAAATACATAATAAAAAATCAGCACTATGATGGAAAGTACCCAAGCACAACAAACTAACCCCCATAAATTAATTAACTTCAATTATGACATCAAAAACAAGGTGATTGAAGGCTTACATAGGACATTAACCTCAAAATACTGTTGTTAGCCAAACGGCGCCATTTGGCCGCCATCCTTGGATTTCCGAGGTGACCGCAACAAATTTAATTAGCACCCTCGGAATTATTGTGTATTACATAAAACTACCAAAAATCAGGTGTGCTTAGTTTGTAGTGATCTGGCAATAACTTGCTTATTTTTATTTTTGGCCCTCCACTTACATGGGAATAACGAGATCAGGTAATCATGAGTTGGTCTGTGATATCATCTTTGAGGAGATCTATGTTGAAGTCTCCCATTGATCTAGTCATGTTATTTTCTGGCATTGGTTTTGGTAAGTAACAGTTTTTTATATCAGATATAAAGTCATCCACCATGTGTGGCCCTGTAAACTATTCCAACTAAAATATTCTTTGTGTTCTTTCTTGTAATTTCAATAAGCAGGATTGTAATTTGAGTTTGCATTGCAGAGATCCTTTCGAATTTTAATATTTTACCTTATTGTACATACATCCTGTTATATGGCCTCCATTTTCTGATTAAACTTTTAAAAAATTATTTTCGCAATTTATTTTGAGAAAGATTTCTCACGGGAAACGGCACTTTGTTTTTACTTATAAAGCGAGAACAGGGGATTCCCAAGAGTTGTTTTGCTAAGTGCACCTGTTTAGATTGCACAATAGGGGAAGTGGGAATTCCCCAAGATGTAACCTTAGAAACTCATCAACTTGTTTATGTTTTGAGATAAAACCTTGTAAGATCAGGGAATTTTTCCCCCACAGAGTTATATATGGAAAGTGATGTATTTCAGGTTATGTTTATGCATGAATGCTGTTGTAATGTCTATTTTTTAGACTGGGATCTTTGTGCAATTCAGTCAATATATTTGAGATTTGAGCTAGTTCGCCGTCACGTTGCCAATCAGCTCTACAGAGGTTATAGCTAGTTTTATCTACAATAATGGTAGATCTATGCTCCACACAGTGCCATGATTTATTATTGTTTAAATTCCAGTTGAGCAGAGTGCTGTAATTATTCTCTGTCGTCTTTGAACTGAAAGGGCTGGGATCAAACAATAGGATTCCAAATTGTGGACAGATAAAATCGTGGGATTATCTTGGACTGATATACTGTGGAACGTTAGTCGGTCGAGGAACTTATGTAACCTTGTCGTCCTGAACTGCTGGACAAAAGTTCCTTCAGGGACTGAGAAGATTCCCAATGAACTTAACCTGAGGATTTTTACTTGTCACTTTGCATGCCTGTCTTTTTGGAGTCTTCCTGTGAGGACATATCATCGCTTAACTGCAAACACTCTTGTGGAGATAATGACATTCCTTGTTTTAAATTAAAGTATACCATGTATCTAAATATTGAGTGTAATTTGTATGTAAGTTGTTTTTTGGACATACCAAATTCTTGAACATTACAAATCATTAAAATCTGTTATATTATATAAAATTCAGATCATTTGTCACATGGCTCGTTTATTAGTGTTTGAAATGGTATTTTCTGACCTTTGACGCCTACGAGACGCCATAACCATACATACATCGCCTTTATCTCTGCCAACCCTATTAACATATTCCCCATTTCATACCCAAGGTGGGTTTCAGAAAGACCTATAATGGTCAGTCTTGATTAACCGTTTTAATGCACTCTTTAAGCATGTTAATTTTATCAAAATTTTTTGAGAGGCTAGTATGTTAGCATTGAAAATGGAAATTGGCCATCCACTCCTCAGAAAACATGTTTTAAATTGATCTAGCGTAACATAAGAACATTGGTTATATTGGTGATTATTCATTTACATCATTTTCTATAAAATATTTTCAACAAAAGTAAGGGTTAAAATATCATGTTGTCATATTTTTCTAAATTGATATTAGTAATATCAAAATCACTTAGATCACATTCATCATAGGTAGTATTTATTATCAAAGGCAATGGAGCGACTGATCTTTTCGAACAATGTGGCACCATCTTGATACACATTCATGATATCACAAAAAACAATTCGGCTCTAGGTCTGGTCACTGTACATTCTATGCCCTGAATTATGTTTCCCAATGCCCACCAATTCCATTAATGACAAAGGGGAGGAAGGAAGCAAGAAGTTCTGTCTCGAAATCAGCAAAGAATTTGATAGAGTGTGGCTCCTGGTATAATGACGAAAGATTTATGCCCTGAGGAATCTCAAAGAAGTTTATGAGGCGCAGGACTACATGAGCGACCGCTCCCTAGAGTCATCCTAACAAGGAGGGAATCCAGCAAGAGTCGTTTAATGCAGGTGTACCACATTCTCAATCCTCGGTCCGTTTTTTTAATTATTCAGTAATTAAATCATATCACGAGTAGAATCCTTAATCCATCTATCCTCTATCAGACGATGTCACACTCTGACCTTATCAAATTAAAAAGAGAACACAATCCCCAGCTGCAGCCTCTCTTAACAAATTTGCAGGAAATCGACTCTTGGGCAACTTCATGGATGTACTATTTGGTGCTGCCAAGCGTGAAAACCTGTAAACACGATCAAAAGAAAGACACTGACAAACGGCCATCCAAGTATCCACCTCGTTGGAAAATCTGGAAGAGGTCGACCAGGGTCGATTTACCCGGGCGGTTCTCAACTTTTTTGGGATAGGTATGTGCCGCCAGGATTTCAAAAATTTAGTGCTCTTCGGAGCTGATTAAGTCGCCAAAAAACGGTCACCGGAACTAGTTTTCCGAAAATTTCAGAAAATAAGCTGCGATTTCCCTTAATTCCAAGCTATTTTTTGAGGGGTTTTGAAGAAATTGGTAGAATATGGCTTTGGACATTGAAAAAGTAGGGTCGCTGGAACTGAAATGGTCCTAAAATGGGGGTCACTGGAAGTAAAAAAAGGAGCCTGGAACATGATGGTTTCTATAGGCGGCACATACCAAACTTTCCTCCCAATGGAGACCCGGAGATTTACTGGACTCTCATCAGTAGGACCTTTGTATGCGTCTAATGTGATTACCAAAATGGCTAAAAATGCAGTAAGGGATAGGATTGTTCCGCCGAGCTGCACCCTATCTTGAGGCAACTCAAAGGGCTGTTATATCTAACTTTAATGGTTCATCCAAATGGAATTATGCAAGCTCAGCATGGTGAGGAGCAAAACATACTTGCACTTACCCAAACGTGATGCAAGCCAGGAGACGTTGCCATTTCAACCATTGGTATCCCTGAGAGTGAGCTCACCTCTCGGCATTCCAACACTGGCCCATCGCAGGCGCAGTGTGGAATGTCACTCTTTTCACCGCATGTTTTATTATGGTCAAGTACCAAGCTCCTTGGTCAGCGAGCTACTTACCTGAGCTTGCTAGACCCTCGCCTTAGGCACTCACTCAGGTCTCACGACCTGTGCTGTGAAATCCAAGGTCCAATTTGCCTCCCACAGAGTCATTTCTTCCGTTCTCAGATCGTAGGCTTATGGAACGCCCTTCTTGCTCATGTAGTATCAAACCAGCACTTGCAGAGCTTCAAACGGGAATCAAGGAGCAGAAAGATCCGGCAGTGCAGAGTTTTTGGTCGAGGACAGTGATAATTTTATCATAGAGTTTATTGATGCCATGAAGGTGGAGTCGTTAGGTCTAAAGCCAAAATGGGCAGGAGTGAGGATTTATGTTATCAATAATGCGTTTTGATTCTGTTATAAATTAATTTTTCGAATCTTGGATAAGGCTGGAAGGATGGATATTGGCCGGTAATTGTTGAAAGAATGCTTATCACCAGTTTTAAAGATCGGAATCACTCTAGCAACTTTTAATTTAGATGGGACAATACCGGTGGATATGGAAAGATTGAATATATACACAATGGGCTCAATAATGTTTGGTAAAATCTGTTTAACTATGTTTGAGCTAATACCATCGACACCACAGCTATTACTAGGTTTCATTTGTGAGGTAATATCCAACAATTCTTCCTTAGTTGTAGGCGAGAGAAATATACTATGGGGAGATCGAGATGAACTGCATTTGCTAGGATTAATGTTATCAGGAGGGAGTATTTTAGCCGCCAGTGATGGACCTATGTTGGTAAAAAAGTCATTGAATTTGTTAGCGGTTTCGACGGGATCTTTAATTTCAGAGCAATTAGAGTCGATAACGTATGAGGGTGGTTTGGGTTTTTTATTTCTACCGAAAAGATTATTTAGGGTTTGCCATGTTTGTTTTTTGCATGTTGTTCCTAGCTGTGTGCATCAAGCTCTGTTGTGGTATAATTACGTTTAGCAATGCGGAAGAGATAATTTAGAGTATTGCGATATTTTGTGTATTTTAATTTATTATCATCACTGGGTTTGGAGCGGTATTTTCTAAATAATTTATCTTTAGTGTTGATCGATTTGATTAGGCCCAATGTTATCCAGGGTTTCCTAGGTGTTTTATGTTTAGATAACTTAGTGGTTTTTAGCAGGACAGTGGATATTAAATATATTTGAAAGTTAGTATTGAAAGGTATTAAAAGCCGTTTCGGGATTATCATCATCGTACACATGCTGCCACGTTGTGGATGATAATCCATTTTTAAACCCCCTGATGTTGTTCGGCTTAAGTTGGCGTGAATTTTTATTTAGGAAATTATGTTTATTACAAACTAATCTGGCGTTATTATTTGAAAAGTTGATGGAACAAACAGGGAAATGGTCTGAAATATCGGTGACTAAGACGCCCGAATTAACATTGGCTAAGATATCATTTGTTATGATGTTATCAATAATCGTGGCAGTAGTTTCTGTTATTCTGGTAGGCCTATCAATGGTAGGGAAAAACCCATTTGAAAAAGTAAGATTAACGAAGTCGTTGACTTTAGGATCAGAGTCACAATCCAGAAGATCGATGTTATAATCGCCCATAATATAACAAGTGTTGGTTTCATTGTTAACTGTATTAAAGACACGTGAAAGCTCGTGATAAAACTCATCAAGGTTAACTGAATCTGGGCGATAGATAATACCAACGATGGTTTTTTATTGCTGGATTTGTTGTCGTCATTTATTTCGATAAATATAGGGCAATTCATGTTGAGGTGGTCCTTGTCT
Source organism: Ophioderma brevispina (assembly GCA_023653785.1). NCBI lineage: Eukaryota > Metazoa > Echinodermata > Ophiuroidea > Amphilepidida > Ophiodermatidae > Ophioderma > Ophioderma brevispina. The sequence continues at coordinate 38,808 of JAMKCH010068049.1, read as the reverse complement.
CATAATCAATATTGGGTGAATGAAAAGGAGGCACCGCCCCTCTTCGTTCTTGACGAATGGAATTTATAACTGAATAACCATCGATGTCAACTAAGTTGGAATCATAATTATAATTATAATCATAATTGTCTTCCTATGAACTATTATTAAGTCAGTTTAAACTATGTTATATGACCCAAGTATAACCAGCTATAGTAACATCACTCTCTTGGACAAGTCAATACACCGCTTTAATATTTTTTAATCTTCGAAATTGATTTAGGGTCATTATTATAAAGTGTTGTTTAAAAAAAATAAATAAAAAAAATTAAATTTAAAAAAAGTGTTGTTTAATAACGTCGAAAAGATGGGTAGGACTGCATTTCTTCCTGATTTACGAAATTTAGAGTACCGCCATCTTGAAAAACGAGCCTATGCATAAAATATAAATGCCATAAATCCTTTTTGGAGCTCCCAAAATATCACCCAGGTTCTTATTTCAACAAATTGCCCTTTTAAGTTCATTTAGCAAAATATGCCTCCTTGCGGCGGTCATCTTGGATGCCTAGATATTTAAGCCCCTTCAGGAAGTTAAAAACTTGATTTCGTGTAGTCGTGGATAAAATCTATCTTAAACGAAATTATAATGGAAGTTTTACATGAAACAATGGCGGCCATTTTGAAGTGGGCAGGGCACGCTAACGTGCAACTTTTCGGGGCGGAAACATACCTGATCCTACTCAGGGGGACACCCCTTCAAGGTGATATATGAGGAAAATTAATCACCAATTGGGTGCAACGAACCAAAAATCTGATGATGGCAGCTCATGGACTAATAGCGAGAGGGTAAAATAATTATGGTATAATCATGAACATCTGCGTATAGCGAAGATTTTCTTCTTGTAAAAAACACTTTTAATATATTTAAAATATTTTTCAGTTTTGTATGCGCACTTTTCTACAAGCTAATACCGATTAATGAAATACGTATAATAAACAGGACACCAATATTATTCCCGGTATTATGCACCCAATATCTCATCTCCAATCCTTAATTTAAGGTATAAACATGCCAACATTCGTCAGAACGAAAAGTCTTACACAATAAAACTGCATTTGCGCCGCCTGGTAAGATCAGGAATGACTAAAAATGTGTTGCCGCTTGTTTTCAGCCCGCTAGTAGTGCGACGGGATTGCTGGGAATTTCTGTTCTCGCTACCTGTTTGGCGGGAAAAGAAGTGACAGAACTATTAAGTAGCCAAAAATGGTTCATTTTGAAAGATTTATGTACTAAGTGCAATTATGTTAGCTTGCTTGAAAACATTTAATTTAATCAAGACCACTTATCAAAATATAAATATATAAATATGTGTTGGGCACATGTGGTGCAGTGGATCAGCGCTCGCCTCATAAGGTTGTGGGTTCGAGCCCCGCTGTCGCCAATGTGTTGTGCACTTGGGCAAGGCATTTTACCTCGCTTGCCTCTCTCCACCCAGGAGTAAAAATGGGTACAGGTGTCATAAACTACAGTGTCCGCGTGACTAAGTGTCCTACCACCCATCTGTCTATTGTGTTCGTTTGTTTCAGCACTGTACCCAAATGGCCTCGTATACAAGGTCACGGTTTATTCCGTACATGTTGCTATGGTAGCTAGGACACTCTCTCATGGGGGACACTCAGTTTCTTTACACCGGCATATGCTGGGAATGCAAAACAGACTCGCTGTGCGGGAGGAGTGGCGACCCCTCCCCCCCCCCCCCCCCCCCCCCCCCCACAGCAACATTATATGAAGGAGTCTGGCCCAAACGCCAATGACAGAGAGATGGGCACTCCGCCTGCGGGCGCACCATTTACATTTGTTTATCAAAATATCGATGACGAACTCATCAACGAGTGATCAGGGGCATGTGATACACGATCTTTGTGAAAGGAGAGGAGTTGGAATTTTTATCAGGTATCCTGGTAAGGGGAAGGGGGGGGGCTCAAGTTTGGTTTGGTTGGGGACGTGCCTCCAAGAGTTTGAAAATAGGACCCATATCTATACCAATGTTTGCCAAAAAAGGGACCCATAGCTATACCAGAGGTGCATATTTTGGGCCAAATTTAACTAAAATCTGTAATTTTTACCTGAAAAGTTTGACATTTTAAGCAAATTTGGAAAATTTTAACTTCAGATTGAGGAATTGGACTAATTTCGCGGCAATGTTTAGAAAATTTTGGATTCGGATTGAGAAACTTTGAGAAAACTGTGAAAAAAAACCCGACCCTTTGCTATACTATACCAAATTTGGGTCATTGCTGAAAATTCTCCTTACATAATTTTCACACACGAATAACCTACCTCTCACACAATATGCAATTACTGATGTACGTATAATAAACAGGACACCGTTATTATTCATCCAATATTTCAGGCCCAATTTAAGGTATAAATCTGGCATGCCAACATTCATCACAACGAAAAGTCTTACACAATAAAACTGCATTGCGCCACCTGTTGATGGTAAAATCAGGAATGACTAAAAAGGTGTTGCCGCTTGTTTTCAGCCCGCAAGTGGTGCGATGGGATTATCGGGAATTTCTGTTCTCGCTACCTGTTTGGCGGGAAAAGAAGTTACAGAACTATTAAGTAGCCAAAAATCGTTAAATTTGAAAGATTTATGCACTGTGCAATTATGTAAGCTTGCTTGAAAACATTTAATTTATTTAAGAACACCTCAAAATATTGATGACGAATCCATCAACGAGTGATCAGGAGCATGTGATACACGATCTTTGTGAAAGGAGAGGGGTTGGAATTTTTATCAGGTGTCCTGTCCCGGGGAGGGGTGGGGCTCAAGTTTGGTTTGGTTGGGAACGCGCCTCCAAGAGTTTGAAAATAGGACCCATATCTATACCAATTTTTGCCAAAAAAGGGACCCATAGCTATACCAGAGGTGCAAATTTTGGGCCACATTTAACTAAAATCTGACATTTTTACCTGAAAAGTTTGACATTTTAAGCAAATTTGGAGAATTTTAACTTCAGATTGAGGAATTGGACTAATTTCGCGGCAATGTTTAGAAAATTTTGGATTCTGATTAAGAAAATTTGAGAAAACTGTGAAAAAAAGACCCATTGCTATACCATACCAAAATTGGATCATTGCTCAAATTCTCCTTACATAATTTTCACACACGAATAACCTACCTCTCACACAATATGCAATTACTGATGTACGTATAATAAACAGGACACCGTTATTATTCATCCAATATTTCAGGCCCAATTTAAGGTATAAACCTGGCATGCCAACATTCATCAGAACGAAAAGTCTTACACAATAAAACTGCATTGCGCCACCTGTTGATGGTAAGATCAGGAATGACTAAAAATGTGTCGCCGCTTGTTTTCAGCCCGCTAGTGGTGCGACGGGATTACCGGGACTTCCATATATCATCCTGTTCTAATTTGCACTACCTGTTTAGCAGGACAAGGAGGTACAGGAATATTAAAAGTAGCCAAAGTCATTAACTTTTAAAAGATTTATGTACTTAAGTGCAATTATATCATCTTGCTTGAAAACATTTAACCAAGAAAAAAGTTACCAAATATGATGACGAGCTCACATGTGATCAGGGCGGGATCAGGGCCAGGGGCATGTGATGCACGATCTCTGTGGAAGGAGAGGTTGCAAATTTCTCCTGGCATTCTGGTTAAGTCCTCATAAAATTTTCACGAAAGAATGACCTACCTTTCAAACAAAATAAAGTTTCTTATCTAAATCGCGAGACTGGTCGAAAAAAGGAAGCTTTGGATCTCCTTTCAGGTCTCCGGATCCCTCAGGCTCATTCCGCCCTCGTATGGTTGGAGCCTTGGCCCGGCGATGGAGAATTTCAAATCAGGCGTTTAAAAGGATTTTACTCTAATTAAGCAAGAAAAGGCTCACCAAAAGACCCCATTTGTTGGAAAATTTTGCAAATTTGTCACTCGCAAAACCCCTATTTTGGGGAAATCTGGCTGTCTCACTCACCCAAAGACCCCTAATGTTTTGAGTCCTCAATCACCGAATGCCCCTAGGCTTGGAAGCGCGAGCCTTACACCCATATCCATTTTCATATGTGCGTGCCCGCTCTGGTGTAAAGAAACTGAGTGTCCCCCATGAGAGAGTGTCCTAGCTACCATAGCAACATGTACGGAATAAACCGTGACCTTGAAGACGAGGCCATTTGGGTACAGTGCTAAAACAAATTATGCATACAGCACTCAATGGAGAACACAATAGACAGATGGGTGGTAGGACACTGAGTCACACGGACACTGTAGTAATGACACCGGGACTAAAAACAGGAAAATTACATCCACAAAAAGCTGTTCATATAGGTTGTACAAAAATTCGATGCTTTTTCGCCACTAAACAAAATGATATGCTATATCTTCATTTTCACGGGCTAGCCATGATCCCAGCTAAAAAGGGGAAACAATGGCCAACGTGTTAACGGCGTTAATGTAATCATGTCGATGACCGATGTGTTATACATAATTACACATGACCGTCTGAAAATAAGTGGAGTAATTTGAAACTTCAAAATTTCCTGCAACCGCTCGAAGTGCATGGATGACGCACTAATGTGTTTTGTCGGATTTAAAAAAATCTGCTAGAATGCTGCACGGTGCATTAAAAAAGTTGTAAGGCAAAACATTGCGTTAAATGAAAACTATTATTTTCTACTACTTCTAGCAACAACAAAAGAGACACAGACCCAGTCCCATCATAACCAGGTTTACCGCATGAATGCATTTTCCATGCCAGTTCCCGGAATGGTTACGCTAAATGTTAGACGAAAATCTGGACGTGGTAGACAATATTTAAACGAAAATTTATAACTGAATGATTACAGTCGTACTTAGCATGTAAAGGTTTAAATAAAATTACACGTTAGTATTGTTTTAACCCAATTACTTCAAAAGGATTAATATGCACAAGTAAGTAGTTATTACGAGTTATTTACTTAAATGGTAAAAAAATCTAAATATGGTAACAAATTGAAATAGGATGGAGTACCGTAGTGAAATGGTACCATGGTATTTTTAAAAATAAATTGAAATGTTTTGTTTCAAACTCGTTTCATTTTAAAGTTATTAAGTTCGTTGGGACATAACCATTGGTGAACTGAAGGGTTTGATTTGAAAGAAATGGGAGTCAATGGAACGTCAACATGTTTAAAGGGGCACAGGCACATTTCCAACAATACATATATATACAGAGTTCCTTAAAATAGCTGAAAATGGGTAGATTGGAACTTGCATTGAGCACTATATAAAACAGTTTTACACCAAGAAACATTAAATACCTAGAAGGGACTTGTTTCAAGTCGAAGTCAGTTGGTCATTTCCAGCCCTTTCCTTTCACTTTAAGTCAAAAGATCTTCGTTTTTATAGTTAAATTTACGCATTACTAGTAAATCGAGAACCGTTTGGCAATGAGAACATAAAAGAAGTTCATGGATCTGTGTGAAGGCTTTACCAGGAAATTGACAAAACTCTGATGTGTAATTTCTTGCGTTTCAGTTGTGCAACCTAAGCCACTTGAATAAAACAACTCTGGGTGGTTTTATTACAAAATCACTTGATTTTCACGGAAATAAATTGTTTTTGGGCTTAATTGATTTTAGATGGGAACTCCGTGGTTTATCTATTGTAGAAAGTAACAAACATCCACCCGAAAATAAGAAGTCAAACCAATACAAATCACCATTGGTTGTGACATCTTTAGGAGTGATTATTGATAATATCATTTACGAGGTTTAGAAAACCGGGCGCATGCACCTGCAGATGCGGTAATGCAGTAAGAGCGCCCATGCCCAGCTGTGTTCAAAGTCCATTCGATCGATATCGGTCACATTCCTGAACAGCAGCTGGTCATGGGCGCTCTCTCTGCATTACCGCATCTGCATGTGCATGCGCCCGGTTTTCTAAACCTCGTAACTGACTGTATGAATAGGATTATATCCAGTATTGTCACTATTAACTGCTGTGATGATATGATAAGAATCAATGAAAATAATCACTAATCACTCCAATAATATTGTGTAACTCTTATAAAACTTTTTGCAATGAAAATGTCCAGCCGCCATTGTTTTACTCAGGCTATTTTGCCCCAAATTTGAGTTGTTTTGCGAAACTCTTTCTGTTTATATTTTGATTGACATGTTTAATGTATCGGCAGCTATTAACGCCCCAAATTCATTAAAGAATAAAGATCCGTTACATTACCGCAGTGCCAGAATTGCAGTTTCGGTTATTTTGAATCTGACCCATTTAGAGCTAGTTTGGGCAAACTGTTACATAGTTCTATGTTTTAAAAGAAGAATATGTAATCTATTTTTGTACTTTCTTTAATAGGACCTATCCAAATCATATCGAACTAATACTGGAATTGGGGAATGCGTATGTCTCGACATTTTCTCTATTAAAAAAAATAAAAATGGAGCTTTATGCCGAGAGGTTACCCATTAAAATCTATGATGCACACGGGTGTGCTGCTGGACTTCCGAAACCCAACCCATAACGTATGGACTTCACTCAGACAGTCAAACAGCGACTGGACCCAGAGGTTAGGTATTCAATACCCGGGATTCAACCAAGAGGAATAAGAAGCTCATAGTCTAACCTATATAATTTACCCAGGCCAGCCCTGACCAAAATTGTTGAAACGTTTAAGCAAGTTGTGTAAATTGTACATAACAGTCTGACAGTTGTGTAATCTAAAAAAAGTAATTACTGTAAACGCTTAGTGAACGACCGACTAGTTTTTAACCAACAGTAAGTCATTATTTGACCAACAAATTTGCAGTGTATAACGCCAGTCCAAACTTCTTTCCATCTGTCCATGTTTCATTAGAACTCAGAGTGGCTCAACTAAGACATGAAATATATTGAAATTTTTTTGCTGGCGGAGTTCTTACTTACACTTACGAGTTTTTGCAGCTTGTTGATGGATTGCCATGCTTGTCTTTCCCTCCAAAACTGATATCTTGCTTAGCTGACGTTATCTCTTCAGTGTGTTGCGGTATCCAGTAAATACCAAGGTCATAAATGCCATCTAAGCACAATAGACAAACCTTGTGCACAAATTTTATTTTTATATATAAGATTTATTAATTTTGGTCGATCAAAAATATCGAACACAAAAGATAATGTTATTAATAATGCAGCTCAATCTATACAGAGGTTTCAAACAATGTGTTATATTACTCTTGTTTCATTGCCACAAGTGGTCCATTTGTATCAGTGTTTCCCTATTTAGAGATGTTCTCAAAGGTTACACACAAAAATTATATTTTATATAAATTATAATTATATCGAATTGTAAAGATCGGGATATTATAACGAGTGATGTATTTGTGATCTGATATGTTGTGCCTTTTTGGCATTCATGTTGAGTCCAACCTTTTCTGTTTCCTTTGCGAAAAGAAGTCCTTGTGCCTGATCAGTTGAATTAAGGAGAAGTGCCAGGTCATCAACAAATCCACAGTCAGTGACTGACTGTTTCCCAATTCTCACAGATTTATTGTAAAGCGTAGTTCATTAGGGATGGTTAAACGGTGTCAGTAGTCTGACACTATGATCAAGACAAATGGAGCAAGTGTAACCCCTTGAATGACTCCTGCTTGGGTTTCAAATTAGGGCATGAATACCTTTTACATGTTCTATATCCCTTACGTCCCTAGAGGAGAATGACTACCAACCTGACGATCACCGCAAAAAAGAAGTAACGTTATTTGTCTAGTTCTAGGAGCACTTCTCCCTAAACACAATGTAGAGGTCCGCTCCGTGGTTTTTTAAAAGTTGCAAAAATGGCATTTATGGATTTAAGGGATATAGTTACAAATATATACTGACATGAGAGTCTCTGGTTAAACTATGGTCCCAAGGAGACACGAATAGAGTCAGTATATATTTGTTTTATATACTTCATTAATACATTTCCATTGAACAATGAAAAACATAATATTTTTGGCATTTATATATAATTCAATGAAATTTGCATCACGTGCAAACGATGCATCTCCTGTGAATGAATGTGATAGTCCAAATGCAATCCACTACGGCAATGCAGACGCGCTACGCCGACAGCAGGTAAGTTACGCGAATTACCGCCGTAACTAGTACCTCTCTGGAGCCGTAATTAGTAACTTCTGGAAATGAACTATTTACGGGTGGGCGTGGCTTAGGGGTACTATTTACGGATGGCGCCGATTTCTCGCCGTATAGTTGAACTATTTTCAATCACGTGATAGAGTTTCAAACCAATAAAATCTTTAATTTATTAATGACGTATAATAAAAGACGACTTTAATCAGAGGGTCTGTCTCACGATTACTCTTTCTTTACGAACACCCATTTGTTGGTTATCTCTGAGAAGTGAATCGACATGGATCTGGAAATATCTCTCACACTTTCCCTGAATTGAAGCCAAACGAGAGGGGGTCTCGAATAAAATTATGGGGTCTTACTGACTCTTGAAAAATGTCTCTGAAGATTTCAAGGTTACTCAGATCATCCGACCGTTAGGGACGGAGTTATGTTACTTTTGTTTCCATTGCTTTGGTCGAAAGTTTGCCATCAAATGCTTCAATGATGCCTTGGATGCTGCGGTACTTGATGACTTCAGGTATTTCATCTTCACCATAATACTCTTACCATATTTCAATCTTAATGAAGTGCAAGTCAAAAGCATCGTTACGAATTTGGTGCCTCTCTCTGTTCTCCATATCGTCCCACGAAGGTAAAATCAGTAAAGTTAGTTGTATGGTCATGGAATTTGGTGGGTTAAGTCAACATTGGATGTAAATGATTTTGAAGGTCATTTCAATGTCATTTAGTCATCTAAGGTTAAATCAATAATAATTTTTGTGCTGTGGTCATAAAACTACTCGGTGGGTTTGGTCAACATTTGATACTAAAAATTTTGAATGTCATTTCGATATCGAAGGTCGTTCAGGGGTTCATTCAAGGTCAAATCAGTGTAAATGTTGTATGGTCAAACTTGGTGAATTTAGAACTTTCAATGGCAAAAATTTGAAGGTTATTTCGAGGTTATCAGGGGTTATTTAAGGCCACAATAGCAAACAGCGCAGCCACGTCTTTCACATGAATACATGCTGAAGTGCAAATATCAGGTAGTAAAATAGCAGCGGACCATGATATTTTTCAACGTCACGAAAATCTGTAGCTGTACATTAATTTTTTGGTTTGTTTTCTCTTGTGGGACTGAATGTTTAAGCTAATTCATTGTCACAGCAAGTATGCACCACGGACGTCATATATTTGATCCGGGTCCGGGCAAGAGGCTTGCGTGCACTTGGTTTCCATGCCACTCCTGGTCTCGCAAGTTTTCCTCCGGGTACTCCAGTTTCTGCGCAGTCTGGGGCAACGTTACAGCCGATGGGCTTGTGGATCAGAGGGTCGCGGGTTCGAACCCCGTAAGTATCCACGTGTTTTGTGTCCTTGGGCACAACAATTCCATCTCGCATGCTTCTTGCTCCCCACCCAGAAGTGAAGAATTGGTTGTGCGAGCCTTACCGTCGTAGAGTTGTAATCATTTATCAAATATGGCCAGTCCATTGTGTTCAATTTATCGATACCTATTTTGTTAGTTAGTAGTGCTTATGATGTACTTTTCCTCAGCAGCAAGAAGTCCCAATCTCTGGAATATAACCGGGACTTTCCAGATTCCACAGACTTGTCACGTACCCCTCGGGAAAATTCCTCAGCAACAATCAAGCCTGAATTATGTACTTTCCAACGTTGCTAATGAACTTTTGCCATTACATGGTCAGAATATCTATAAATATACTTATTTTTGTTACGCACGCGGAAATAAAATAGTTGTATTTTAATAACGGTGCAATCTGCGGGCAAAATTCCGGGTCCTCCAAATTGAATGAATTCAGTTGTTTCGATATGAGTCGCAGTGGCTTATCTTCTAATCCGTTGGCAACCATGTGCATCTCCTGGCCAGCCTATCATTTTCGCGGTTCGTCTTCTTCTCGACTTCTCTGCCTTAATCTAACCACTTCAACGAGATCATAGAAAATAAAACAATGCTAAGTAATAGGATAATGGATAATGTTATTTACTCAAATTATGGACTTTGTTCTTGGGGAGAGTGAAATGAGTGCAATTAGGCTAGGCCGACAGGAGGAGTAGACGGTGATGACATAGAGGGCGTCATCTGTCTCTGACCATGTACATTGGGGATTGACATGACGCCGCAGCGGCAACTAACCTGTTTTGGCATTTAATTGACGCGCTGAATGATTTGGTGAATAACATTGTTTTAAAGGCATGTTCTGATTCCGTTTAAGACATTTCAAGTAAACAAATCAGCAAAGGTTGGGATTTTATTTTGTCCCTTAGAGTTTTCAACTGATGTGTCATGGAATATCGCAAGCTTGAAGGTCATAAGTTGGCAGAAATCCACAACGCGTTGTGGTAGGTATTCGGCCACTAAGGAAGGAGGGGATTTTGTGACGTTGTTTCAAAATAGACCCAAACGTGTGTTGCCAACTTAAGTATCTGCCAACGCGTTGCCAACCTTCACAAGCATTGTGAGCCTTCACAGACGCTCTGTGGTACCTAAAACAAGAGTGAAGCAGCACGGATCAAAAATGCTGACAAATTATGAAATTCAAATAATTTCCTATAGTTAATACGGGAATGATTTCGATGAAAAGATCTGAAATCAGATATAAATCTGAGATTTCACAGCCCTTCTAGTAATAGCCATTAATGGAACGCGGTAATAAATTCCACAATCTGTGCATGCACAGTCCGTCTTCTGGTTATTGGATTTTATTTTTAATGGACGAAATCCTTTCTTTCTGGCCTCGAGTATGACAAAAAAAAAAAAAACCGTTAAAATACTATTGCTTTCATTTTTGTTTTTCCATGCAGCAAACTGAAACTACTTCAAAACCTTCAATCACTCACGTAAGCATGGTAAGCGGATTTAGAGCACAGTGGGCGTACGCGATTTGTTGTAAACGTAAACTTATTTAGCTCATCATTTGAAGATCGATGTAGTTTGAAGGCGGAAGGGGTGAGATGGGGTTTAGTGATAACAAAATGCCAATGGCATTGTCTTGAAGATGATGAAAGAACGTGTGATGACACAAATACAAGAGAGATACCTTCTCCGGAAAGACGTACTGAGTTTAAAGCCTAATGTCTGTAGAAAGAGTTGCCGAACCAACTTGCATGTTTATAATTTGGACGAGTTTAGGAAAGTTGAAAGAAGAACTCGGTCAGCCTTGCTTCTTCTTATTGTGTCCAGACAGTGGTTCTCAAAATGATCTAGCCAGAGACAGGGGGGTGCAATATCTAACTGCTTCACTGAATTCCGCGAGGTCCTTGTTTGTGAATTGTTGCTCAAACAGTGGACAGACCAAGAGGGTCCATGGCTGTGGATGCTTTTGTTCACAGAGTGTCCTGATCTGCTTCCAGGTAGCCCCACTACCTTTTCGCGGCGGAGGGATGATGATGATGATGATGATCACCTAAATCAATCTACAGTTCGCACAAAAGGTATCACAGCATGATTTTCGATCAGTAGTGAGTCAGAGTCCGATAATTTTGAAAGTTTTCAACGTATACATTTTGTTTCTTAGGTCTTGCTCTTTCATTTAACACCTCGCTGGTAAAAAAGCGTGCAAAAACGGCTAAGATAGAACACCAGAAAGACGCAAAATTCCCTAACCAAAAGTTGCACTAATGGAGTTTTCAATGGGCATTGCAGTGTATTGCGACACTGACTCGCGGACTACAATCAATATTGTAAGCTGAGATGAATAAACCTTATTCATCTCAGATTGCAAGTATAGGTTTACTCGGGTCGCTGTGTTCGGATCCTCATGGCTGTCTCGCATGGTACCACACATTGACCATTGAAATTTCCATTGTGTGCAACTTTTTGGTTGGGGAGTTTTTGCGTCTTTCGGGCTTCTCAGCCATTTTTGCACGTTTTTTTTTTATACAGTTATAAGGGAGGTGTTAAATGAAAGAGCAAGACCTAAGCAATGAAATGTACAGGGCGAGTCAAAAAAAAAAAAACAACAACAACAACTTGACCCTGATTGGGTTAGCCATATCTAACATATGTGGTATCTTCGGAAAGTCTATTCCATTATCTTTAATTTGCTGCAAAGATGATTCCAATCGGATAAGTATAGGCCGAGATACGGTCTTTTGAATCATATTGTCAGCTCTTACCCCTATCCACGGATTCCCACTTGAATGCACGGCGGCCAACGAAGCAACTAATTCCCCAAAATGACGACATCGTACGTATGTCCATGTTTATGTCAATAAAGTGGTATCTTAAAGGTGTAAAAGCCAGCGATAATGGTAAGTTTTTATTTGAAACACTTTTTTCAAGATGTGGCATATTTTGGTCTACAAATATAGACAATACTTTAAACTACAATGTTGTCAACGATGTCTGTTTCCTTCATATGGTATGATTCATTCAACTCCTCATGTATCAAGTTAATTTATTTTTCAAATGATTTTTATGAGTGATGAGGACGTAGAAACGTTAAGAAGGATGGTAAATTGTGACTGAATTTTGTGGGGTTAACTAACGTCACATTTATTCTACAGTCAATAAATAGCCCGTTTTTTCTGGACACTGATTTGCTTCGCTGAAAGCCATTCATTTTAATGTAAATCCGTGGACAGCGCAAAACCGACTACGTGATTCAAACGACTGCAGCTCGGTCTATACCTAACGATGTGAATGATCTTTATAGCATATTAAAGATAACGAATTAAGCTTTCAGATGATACCACATATATAAGATATATATTACTTAGAAATTCAAATTGGAGGACACAATCAGGGTCAATTTTTTTTAACTCGCCCTGTATATTTTGAAAACTTTCAAAATTATCGGACTTTGGCAGAATACTGATCGAAAAACATGTCGAGATACTTTTTGTGTCAACTGTATTTGATATTACGTCTGCAGTTAAAAATTCACCTATTAGAGAAATGTAAACAGAATTAAAATAGTTTCTCCACGACCATAAAAATATTAACCAACTTTAGAATAAACTTTGACTAAGAGCCACAAAGGAAATTGTAAAAATGCTGAATTATTTTTAGACTTTTCAGGAGCTCAACTGCAATGCGTACAATGTAGCTATGCACTGCAGCAATAATTGGTAGCAACTTGAAAAGCACGTACACAACGAGACAAAAGCTTTCACGAATCCAATTAATCCAGGAATTTTATGCTTTTTAAGAAAAGTAACATTTTGATAAGTGCCTTCAGAACAACATGAACATGAAATAGGTAATATCCCCAGTCATTTCAATCAACCGCAACTCCCTAAACTGTTTGAAACACTTTACCAACTAATCAGTATGTATCCCGCTAACCTATTAGTCATTCATCAGTTCCGATTGGTGAACGTTAAAGTGTAGACTCTCGTGTTTCTCCTATCATCGATCATGATACCTCTGTAACGGTCAGTATGCTCTCATCCTGCGTGTTAGACTAACTTCCGACCAATCGCGTGGCGTCTTACCCTTATTGCAGTGACTGCTAATTTCCAGCCTTCGCTCATTTGGCCTTCCCCTCCTGTTTAACATAACTAATAGACTCTGCCCCTAGACTTCTGAGGAAACAAGTTCAGTTTCCTTTTAATATTGATAAAATAGCACCTAAAATATTTCGGCGCAGACTAAGCGTCAGGTGAGTCTAAGGCTTTTTTCGGCGCTAGTTTCTGCTTATTATCAATGTCATCTGTCTTTAACCCACATGGCATATCGGAATTATACTTGAGAAAGCGGTTCAGTATGAGTGTCTGTCTTAACACCGTCATATCGCTCTAAGGTACTCATCCCAACCTCTGGTGCCACCAGAAACCATCGGACTTCCACAAGCTTGCGGCATATCTAGAAAGAGGTACCTACGCTTGACCACACAACGAATGAATTTTACTACAAACGTTGACAAGTAACTGGAGTCTATACCCGCTGCTTTATCCGTGGATTTTCATTTGATTTCGCCAAATATTGCTTTGATGGCTGAACCGAACCAGTCCAACCACTTGATATTCTTGAGAAATATCTAATGAGAATTAGACAGAGCTTACTGGGATATAAAACCACATTCCTTGCACTGGATCTTTATTGTCAACAATGGATTGGATTACTTTAATTGTTTGATGGACTACGTACGATCTTTGAAGTTTCATCTGTGCCTTTCTTTATATTAGCAGCCGACAGGTGCGTTTAACTTGTGTTCATATTTCAGTCATAACTAACTATATTCTTTTTAAATCGTTTAATCATAGCAAATGAAAAATGGGAGAAAGACGTATACAGATTGCAATGCGAACAACAATGTTCTGCACTTTAATTACGAGGTTCCAAAACGTCTGCGTTTTAATTAAAGTTTTGCAACATCCAACACTATTGTACATGACCCTCTTTCATTGCAATGTACACAAACATCCAAAGCTACAGCCAATGAAATGAAACACATAACGGGACGTCCACAGACCAATTCCCCCTTAATCCAATCCAGACCATTTCCGAATACTAGTTAATGATGTTCGAAACAGCAGTACATAGCGCCAAAATTTAGATGCACGAACATGGCCAAATTAAAATGGGTATTAACACATTTTGGCAAGAGATAGCACATTCTACTGCCACTATCAATCCGATTACTTAATAGTGATCTGTGCTAAAAATGATCCGTTTTTAATTAATGGAATTAACGCTTTACACATGCTGTGGATATGGGCTCTATCCACCAACACCCGAGAGAACCCACATTTTACCAAAAAAATACAACAATATTCTACATACACCTTGTCATAACTATGGCAAATACGTTCAAATGAGTTCTGCATGTATTGTCTCGGGTCAGCAGCAGTTTTGGAGGCTCAACTTCGCGGAGATTATACCGCCATTAGGCGTTAATCAAACGGGATTACAAGTGAATTTTCCTCTTTTAAGGCTTTTAACAAAGGCAATTCAGGTGGTATCATCTTCCGGCCGTCGAAGGCCTGATACCCGCTAAAACCTGTTATGAGATAAGGCTCAAACTAAAATTGCCTTTTCACGCTTGTGACGAATGATGTCATAGATACAAGATGTTTTGATAATATTCTCCTATCAGGGGGGTGGCCTACCTGTTTTTTCGTAAAGTAAGCTTCGTGTGCGAGTTGGTAATCATGTGTTTTATATCTGCAACTTTCAGAAGTGACTAGTCAGCGCGAGATACTCTTATCTTCAATATTAATATCAGATATAGTCGTTAAGTGAAGACTAAAGACTAAGGATGTTTTAATGCATTTAATTGCATTCCACGCTGTTTAAAGGGTTTGAATATGTGTTTTGTGACCAAATGATGATTTTAAATATTTTGGCTGGACCCAAAACACTCCAAAACTCCAAAACACAAAGTATGTAATCGTTTTATGAACATCATATAGAGTACCAAATTTCAAAACGGGAGGACATGGCTTGCACATTTAACACCATTGATCTGATATCAAAAGCAAGTTCTGAAGTCTGTTTCTAGACTTATAAATCACACTTTTTCGGTCTTTCATTAGCAAAACGACAACCTTTTAGCGCTGATAATTTCATTTACGATTTGATATATGTTTCTTTCTTTTTGTGGCAATTCCTGAAAAGAAAGATAACTGTCTTATAATACTGAAATGAATAAAAAAGAACAGATGAGAAATCGGCTCACGTTACAATCGCACGTTGCCAATAAAGATATTGTTTTTCCAGACCAATTTGAATGCATTTCATAATAAGTTAGTTTTAGATAATTTAGGTGATATTAGAGTATTAGAGTATTAGCACAGAAGTTGATGTAGCAAGAGATGTAGATGGCAGGCGGTCTAAAAGGAAAGTGACGAAATCCTTATGAGACGTAAAATTGTCAACAATTGTTAAGGTGAAGCATATTTATGAAATCGTGTTTCCTTTATTGAATCCAAGGGTTGTAATTAAATATAACTAACTAAATGTGTTTCTCCTTTAATAGATGAAGGAAGCAAACTTTACCGCAATGTTAGAGCAGCGTACTATAACGGACATTTGTAATTACATCATAAGGTCAGTACGACGTGGTTCAGTTATCACAAAAAAATGGCAAAAAGGGACAACAAACTACACACAAATTACCTCCTACATCCATATACAATGTGTAACACCCGAAACACGACACTATAAGTAACTAATAAGCAAAAAAACAACAAAGTACATTCATGCTATAAGAATAACAAGATTCGAATCACAAGTTTTACCGTACGCAAGAATATATGCCATCAATATATTATGCTTAAAATTCGGGCTTAAATCTATAATCCACAGAATTAAGTAGCCAGTTTGTTAAATCGTATAAAGTGTGTCCACCATTTAAGCTATATTTAACGTAGTTGGGCGGGGTCAATTTGCCACTTACTTAGATTAATGTTCCAAGTCAAATACCAATTATAAGGTGGTAAGAAAGTTTAACAACAGTGTATGGGCGGGAGGACTTTGGCTAGTTATCTCTTCCCAAGTAGTAAACGGCAATTGTGTAGCACCATTTAAGTAATGGGTGGGGTAATTTTCTTTCTTCACTTTTCAAAGTTCAACTGACAATGTAACCTATTATTGTATAAATTCTTTCGAGGAGAATATTGGCAAAAGAAATGATACACGCACATACACATGCCCCCACATACAAGAGCCGTGTTTAGATAGTGACAAAATGTCCTTCCATATGCAGTGATACGACGCGACTTGTCAATGATCTTCAAGTTCAACCATTCTTAAAATAGAAGCAGGGAGCATCTATTGATTTCAATGCTAGTCGGCAGTAAGGTAATATTATGATAATCTGTGCACACAACTGGTCATTGCATATTCATCTTTAACAAGAACAGTCTGTACGGTTCAGAAAGTATGCGTTAAAATCACCCATTTTCAATCACCTCAGCCTCATTGTTACCATTTCCAAAAGGAGAATAAGAAACTCTTTTGAGTTTGAACCGAACAAGCCTTCACAGATAATGGTTGAATAACAATTGCTAAGGTCTTGAGGTATCGCATTAAATTTGCGCTCTAACTTCCTAAAGATTCTGAGAATGTAATGCGATCTAAAGCCTGCCGTTGTTGGGGAAGTAAATTATGCTATAATTGTACTAACTTTAAATTAAATAAACTAGAAAATAAAGAGCTATTATTGTCGAATACCATTATGGCTAGTAACATTATAGGAGCAGACACTGATAAAGTCATATTATGACCCTTTATTTATTAACCTGTTAGAATTTTCCCATGACACAGGAGTCACTTCGTCGCTATGGTGTGGTCAAGATAGGTCGCGGTTGCCTGCGGTCTTTGATAGGTGAACGCGCGGGCGGGGCACACATCGGCCAACTGCAGAGTGGAGTACAGACCAACAAAGCCAGATATAGTAACAATGCGTCATAGTTGTTTGGAAATAATTGGCATAACAAATTTTTATACCCAGTAGCATGTGATAAGCTTTACCGTAAGTTCCGACTTATCCCATGCGTCTATATCAACCACCGTCGATAAAGATAATACCGACCACAAGGGACCCTTGACAAAGCCTCAATTTACCTCATAAAATACGAGAAACATGTTTAAAAGCTGAATCTTAAAGGGGCAACAAGAGGATTTTGATGCACCCAAATATTCTGTCATACTAGTAATTTCATTATAGATTAGGACACTCAAGATTCTTACCTTGTAAATTGGAACAGTAACATCCTAAAAGAAGAAAAAATCATTATTGAGTTGCTTATATTTCAATTGAAACATAGGCTGAATTTCGTATTTGCTCCTATTACGGATTAGAAATTTTACAATTTTGACCAAGAGAAACATTCTCGCTCACTCCTTTCAGATTGGGATATTGTTTATGGAAAATTTACATCAGGGCAAAAATCAGTGATTTCAATTATTTTGAGACACCTGATATGTGAAATCTCTCGTTGCACCTTAAGGGTTCTTAGATCTGTGTATGTGGCAAACCTTCACAGGTGCAACTACACGATGCAGCTTCAAGACGAACATATATTGTCCCTTCTGATGCGTTAAGAAAATTACCCATCAAGGATCAAAAACCTAAACTAGGTGCTTACATAGAGAATTCAGTCTTGGTGTTGCTTATAAATAAAAGTAAGAGAAATGAGGCACGCTTCTTTAACATAATTTTGGGAACATCTATTGCGGACCAATTCTTTTTATCATCTTACGTTCGGAAAAATATATATCCTAATGTCAAAATTACAAAACTACGAGTTTCATTGTATTCTAATCAGCAAGGTTCATATATGCAAAGTATGAATCAATGGTCTTGACGACAACGTCCTATGGTATGATGTAAACCATTAATTAAAAACAAGGACCGTCTGGGATTGGTTAATATCAGCTTGGAGCGGTAATTTTTGCCTCATTAAGACAAGAGCCTATTTCTGTTGACAGATTGTCTTTTTACCTTCTATTATGTCATCACCTTCATCCAAATGTCTTCTTCCTAAGCTGAAGGGTAATTGCCCTACCCTCTAAATAGTCACGAGGTTCAAATACTTTTTGGCTTAGAATTACTGGTAAAATTAAGTTGCCGTCGTAAACAAATTTTAAAGAAACAATAATTAGGCGGGAACTTTCCACTTTCATGTTCGCACTATATTGTATTACGCCAGGTGTTTCCCCAGAGGTGTGGTATATTCGACTTTTGCATCAGCGCCGTCCACCTGTGCCAATGTGACAATTGCAGTAGGCAACATTCCACTCCATTATATACAATCATGCAATGAAGATCTACAAATGCTCACGCTAACGGTTAACCGTAAATCCATTTTTTCTATTATAGGCACTTCGACCCGGATCCAAAACGATGTTTAACAATCCGTTTATCTTGAAGCAGTGAGGGGGGGCTAAGCACGGATCTATTAAATTATGATTTGTTAGATATGTTGTTTGTTAGTTAGAACGTTAAAATTTCATAATGGTAAATATGCAAATTCTGATGCTTTTACCGTAGTTCAAAACTTATCCCTGCTACTTCAGATATCGATTTCACTTTTCAAAATTTCAGTATGATCGGATTTATGGGAAAACATCTGAAATACCAATGATTTAAAAAGGTATAGGGAACCACAATATTTGCCGTTTCTTTGTAGACCAGCTAAAAAACTACACATCAGGTGTTTTTGAAATATTTGCAAATAGAAAACCGTACCTGGACTGCATTTTCTGAAAGAAAAACAAAAAAAGCAGCAAGTAATATTTTCTTAGTGCAAACCGAAACAAAAACGAAACATGGTATCGGAAAATGGAGAACAAACACGATGTTGGTGATTATTTTGAAAATCATGATTGCTTTCAAATTTGGGTTCCTGATTGGCAATTTTTCAAAATATTAATACTTTGATAGGATCAACTCAATAGAAGGGTTGACACCAAAGGTATATATAACAGGGTGACGCCCAAAAATGCAACTCATGGAAATGTCAAAACTTATATTGTCATGATACATTTTTGGGTGTCCCATATACTTCATATGTCGTGACAGCTTCTTCATTACTTGATTCATCTAATTTTCTTTACTCATCATTTAGCAATATAAAGCACGAGGTATATTAAGGGATGGGAAGAGGTAAGGAGCTGGAAACAATGCGATAAATGATCATCGGATTGGGAACAAATCTCACAATTCCTATTCTTAATATCTTAGTATTATTGCACGCGAAAATACTACCAACCCAAAATGAATATTCCAATTATTCTTATATGAAAGGATCACATTTTGATTTTGGGTGCTCTAGCAATACGGGATATTTCATTATGCGAAGAAAGATGAGTCATATGAACGTTGAATGGTCGTTTGACAAATTGAATCGCGCGGTGTCATGGTATTAGAGATCTGTATAGTCCCAGGATCTGATTTGGCTGGTAAATGTTTTTGCGGATCGTCATTGGTTTCAATTCGGGTCGTCTACTAGGGTCACTTCTAATTGTGCATCTCAATGTGAGCTAGGAGAAACATTTTTTATAGAGGACTTCTGCTCTCCACCAGGACCTAATTTTAATAACGTTGTGACGCGGGTACTAAAAATGGCAAAACACCCATATTTATTGTGACGTAGCGTAGATCTTTTCCTTTGTCCATTTTAAAATACAGTCTGAAATGAGCTACGCAGACATCATCTGTACGCGGACGACTGCTCACGGAAAAAAACGCAGTTATCTACAGTCTATACTTGGCCCAACTGAGGAAAAATAGCAATATCTTATTAGGAACAATGTTTCAATTGGGGGAAAAGCTGTTGTCCATACAATCAAAATCAAATTAATGAAGGCGACTAAAGGATGGTATTGTAGTGATCGCGCATTTAAATCACTCGCGGCTTTTGTTTGCAACCCTTGTTCTGCATTTGGTGACGATTGACCGGTACACGAGGACCCAAAAGACTCACTCAAGTCTCCATAGCACTCAACGAATCAATCATGTATGATGATCTTGAAGCAGACTTGGAATACGAGTCGAGGAATATCTGTGGAACCTATGTATATGATCCAATAAAAAACAAAAACAAACCGATATAGATGCTCACATTTCAATCAGCAATCAATGCACATCGCACTAAAAGATTTCTATAGGATTCTGATTAGGGATTAGTGTATTAGTGTGTGCAGCTAACCATTAGTCTAGATGAGGGTACTTACAGCTGGCACGAGAAGGGAAACTGGTTGTGGCAAAACGGTCAATATGTAGTGATTTAATCAGACCTGTTCTCCCAAAACAATCAAAGCATGCAGAGAATATAAAACGTCAACCTGCAGAATACATTGAAAAGGTCAGTTGTATTCTCCGATTGCTGGGGATTAATTTCTGGAGGGAAATACATAAAGTCAACTTAAACAAAAGAAACCCTAAATTAGCGACCGTGAAGGGGATTGTTTCATTTGAAGCTGAAGCATAATTGTATTACTGCAGTCTGGTAATAATACGGCCACATCGTACTTAAAGATTTCATATGTCATAGGATGAGGTAGTTTACCCAGCTTTAGTCATCCTACCAATTAAATGGACACCCAACCAATATTCTAGTTTAGGTACTGCGAAAGCTTGGTGGGCCGGAGGCTGTTTGTTGGCAAACTGTCAAATTATTGTGCTGACTGTGAATTTAGTAAAGCTGGTGTTTTTCACACCTGCTTGGACAATTGACAAGCAAAAATAAGTCAAATAAGTTAAATTAGCCAGACCTGTCCTCAGAACAACCCCCAAGCACCATAGAGAATACAAAAATAGCCGACTTTAAAATAAATAGAATATTTCAGGCGAAACAGGACAGGTGCCATACATTGTTTTGTTGCAGGGACGATCGAACGGCAAAAAGTCAAGTCCTTATACCGTACCTTTCGGAGAGGGGTTCTATAGGGTACTTTACGGAAGGAGACATCATGTCGAATGAACCTTTGATTTGCCCTTCAGATCATCCAAGCGTGCAAAGAAAACATCTACGCGCACAGGGGTCACCGGAACATTTCCGAGAGTTCTGCAGGTGAGTCACATTATTCTATGAATGCTCAGTTGTTCTTGAACTCCACTTGCAGACTGGAAGACGGACCTTGTTGAGTTAACCATTGCCCTATGGTTGTATTAACAGGAAAGGAAATGATTGTTTAATTTGAACAATTGCATTACTTCGATTGATAAAGCACAATTCGCCAGCTCACTAGTTACCCCTGCAAATAATCTTATTGCACAGCGAATTGTAAAGGTCACAGGGTCGCGATCCTTCTAACGCGTTTATTGTGGACGTTGGTGTTAAATCGTTGTTGCTTTAATGTTTTCACAAACAGGAAGTAGTCCGCCAATGCCTGAAATTGTTGATTTGATATCAAAAAACAACTCAGTGTGAAAGGAGCATCTTTTTTAATTGTTTAGTTTTTGTTACTCTTTACTGTAACGGCACGCGGCATTGAATAACAAAGTATGGTGGTGGGTATAGTACATAATAGTACTCAGCATGATGAAAAACACAGAAAATATGGAAATTGAAATAATGTCATGATTAATTAGTTATTATTGCTTCCAAAACACTTGTGGGTATAATCTGCACATTAATCGACTGACAGAAGACAAAACAACGCGCAAAATGTCTTTATGAGATCGTATTCAAGAGACAGTTCGTGGTGGACAAGAGAGATACATTCAGAAACTACAATACATACACTGTCAATGACCATGTGCAAATTGTCTACGCATTGGATGATTGTAGTCATGGCAATGTGCAACAAGATAGGATCCATTCCCGAAACTACAATACATTCACCTGTCAATCGATACCGGGATTCTTGATCCACGTGGATACTGACAGCTTAAATTGTAGTCTAGGAATGTGTGTATCTTGTCACCATCATGGCTGGTGACTGACATCGTAGTAGAGAGGGGTTTCATTGAAGACCACCGTATGGGTGTTGAAAGCTGCGTAATATGCACTTTTCTGTTTAAATGATAGACCAGGGTTTAAGACGGGGGTGAAGAAGCCACCCGGGTGGGTGGTACCCACTCTTGGCACTGTGGGCAATTTTGAGTTATTGAGGTTCCAGGCCAAAACAAAGGGATTCAATTTCCAAAGCTGCATAATAAAGGTTTGAAAAAGATCACAAATGGTCTTCATGAAGTTTAACGTAAACGTGGCTGTTACAAAGGCTATACAGGTCAAAATTAAGTCAACGATTAAACCACTTTGCACGGGGTAAACATTCGTAATGCCCCTACGTACATGAAAGAGTCGCATATCCGCGCCGCATATTACCCTGTCTGGTAAAGGGAATCGAAAACGTATAGTTTGCTCTATCTGCATGAGCGTGGACGTCATATTGAGAAATAAATATGGCTGGAAACTAAACCCTACGTGGCCCATTGAATCTTATCAGTTTAGAGCCTCAATGTGTAGTCGGGGATTATAATACACTATACCTGTGATTTATTTGAAGAAGAAGAAAGAGACCACCTATTTAATTGAAGCAGTTAAAAAATTGAACCCCTGTCCAAAAGATTTGTTATCCTTTGATCAATACATGTGAATTAGGCATCCTGCGGATACATGACTCATGGCTTTTATCCTTTGGACTCAAGGAAGGGGACATTATTATATAGAGCATTTAGAAATTGAAATCCATTATGTTGACCCCTGAGGACCCCGTAACTCAAAATTCCCAAGGGGGCCAATGTGGCACCAGTTGGATTATTCACTAGGACACCCGGTCTATAAATGTTAGCAATAAAATTCCATTACTACCCAATTTGACGATTCTCCCAAATTAATACGACTATCAATGGATACCGACTATATCATATATATATAATATATATACACAGAGGAGAAAGTGGAGTTGTTTATAACCTTTGTAATTACTGCATAAACATATCGATATAGACGAAAATTGATGGACACGCGCGGACGTTGCCATTATACATCGAAAATGAACTTGTGGGGATGGGACTCGAACCCACAACCTTCAGTTTAGATCTCGGATGCGCTAAATCAATTGCGCCACCACGGCATGTGATGGGTTGCTCGAGCTTTTGCACCATCGCGTTCGGAGCGTAAGGCCGGCATATCACAAGGTGATCAACATACGAAATTTGATACGAAAGCAACTAGGAATAGATTGTAAAAATACACAGAAAGGAGAAATGGGATGTTTGTTTATAACCTTTGTTGAATTACTGCCATAAAGCATATACATATATAGAAGGAATTGGATTGAGCAAGCGCGGACGTTGCATATTAATCGCAAAATGAACTTGCCTGTGGATGGCGGAATCGAAACCCACAAACCTTCCGGTTAGATCTCGGATGCGCTAATCCATGGCGCCACCACGGCAGCAGGTGATGGGTTGTGCTCGGGAGCTTTGCACCATAGCGGGTTCGGAAGCGTAATGCCGTCCAATCACAAGTGATCAACATACGAAATTTGATACGAAAGAACTCGGAATAATTTTAAATACACAGGAGAAATTGGAGTGTTATATAACTTGTGAAATTATGCCAAATAAAAATATCAATAGAGAAGTAGAATTGGATGACAGCCAGGACGTTGCATATATCGCAAAATGAACTGCTGTGGATGGGCTCGAGGAACCCACGACAACCTTCCGTTTAGATCTCGGGATGGCGCTTGAATCCATGAGCCACCACGGCATGTGATGGGTTTGCTCGAGCTTTTGCACCATCGCGTTCGGAGCGTAATGCCGCCAGATCACAAGGTGATACATACGAAATTTGATACGAAAGAAACTCGGAATAATTATAATACACAGGCGAAATTGAGTTTGTTATTCAACCTTTGTGAATTACTGCCATATAAAACATATACATAATAGAAGAAATTGATTGGACAGCGCGGACGTTGCATTAGTAATCGCAAAATGAACTTTGCTGTGGATGGGACTTGAACCAACAACCGATTCCGTTTAGATATCGGATGCGCTAATCCATTGCGACACCACGGAATGTGATGGGTTTGCTCGCAGCTTTTGCACCATAGCGTTAGGAGCGTAATGCCGTCCACACACACACACAAAAAAAACGAAACATTCTAAAAAGAAAAAAATAAAAAACTTAATAATTATAAATTACACAGGAGAAATTGGAGTTGTTTATAACCTTTGTGAATTACTGCCATACAACATATAAAGATATAGGAAGAACTTGATGACAGGCGGACGTGTGACAATCATCGCAAAAAGAACTTGCGGGGATGGGACTCGAACCCACAACTTCCGTTTAGATCTCGGATGCGCTAATCCCATGCGCCACAACGGCATGTGATGGGTTTGCTCGAGCTTTTGCACCATAGCGTCGGAGCGTAATGCCGTCAGCATATCACAAGGGAATCAACATACGAAATTTTGCTACCACCAGAAAGCAACTCGAATAATTATAAATACACAGGAGAAATGGGAGTTGTTTCTAACTTGTGAATTACTGCCATAAACATTATAAATATATAGAAGAAATGATGACAGCGCGGACGTTGCATTATTAATCGCAAAGAAAACTTGCTGTGGATGGTGGACCGAACCCACAACCTTCCGTTTAGATCTCGGATGCGCTAAATCAATTGCGCCACCACGGCATTGTGATGGGTTTGCTCGAGCTTTTTGCACATAGCGTTCGGAGCGTAATGCCGTCAATATCACCAAGGTGATCAAAAACTACGAAATTTATATATCATCAAGAGATTGAACCTAGCAAGTCAGACATTTCCAATTTATCATTCATAATGCACGAGTGCCTTTCAAAAAGAAATATATACAAGCGTTCTAAACGAACATGCAATGTTTATATATCAAGCTAACGAAAATAAAATTACAATCTGACTGAAAAAAAAACTCTTAATCAGACATTATGGAGTAAGTTATCAATGTCAAACGCCAAATTAAATTCTTCCTAAGTCATAAACAGATACTTAAGAGATATCGTAATGAGAGAAACTTCTTGTTTCTGCTGAAATAGATTTTAAAAATTACGAGTTAAACTTGATAAATCTTTACAATATATCTTATCCCGCACATTCCAATGCTAACATTCTATAGCATGAGTGCTTTCCCAGTGGAAAACAGCACTTGGAGAAGCATTTTTTTACCCGGGAGGTATGAAAAGCATTTCCTTTTATGTCGTGTTTTAGAGCTTGTTTGGTGCGGATATATCTGTAATATATGAAATTCTACCTTCACCTGTCTCGCCCCATGATGTCATGTCACTTTGAAATGGCCGGAAATGAACTTGTGTTAAGGACCGTTAGAAATTACCGGGTTCTTAAAAAAGAGAAAGGAAGTGAACGTTTAAGTTCACGCGTCATAAGATATAAGACCAGATGTGAACACTGGTTGTGATGGCGATATAGTCAAAACCTTTGCAGTTAGTTTATCCCATTGTTTAGTCTTCCTGGAGTCTTAGTGACAATTTAGCCCGATCCCTATAACAACGGTTGATTCTATTGTTAAAATGTTGTGGAAATTTTAATGACAGGTGCCAAATTGTACTTTGCAATGGGGTCTCTTTGGTCCCACCGACATGGCTACCGGCTTGTTGAAGGGCAGTAGATATCCACATTCCAATTACTACAATACATTCACCTGTGGTATAAAACAGGTGGGCTTTAAACCGTTATGGTATTTGCAAGGTGTTGCAGGGCAGCGTTCCCACAGCGCAGTGTAGCATGCTAAAGGGTCTATTGCATATATATATTCGTGTTCAAAATGATTTCCAACTTAAAAACAGTATGTTTTGAGATTCTCTGTCTTCTACAATTTGATGTGAGCAACATCTTGGTTCAATCACAGTAAGCTTATGAGGAAAGAACTGGTGAAGGAAATTCAAGTAGTGATTTTTGCGGTAACCCTGTACTAGCACATTTATCCTTCTCCCTATAGACCACCTGTGGTTAGGATGGTTTCACACAATTGATTACCCTAGCTTACGTGTCGTATACGGAACCAATTTATAAAGTCAAGAACTTGCACCAGACACATTTGTATTAATTCTATTCATTTTCATGCCAACTTTAAAAATGGTTGGCTATATTTGGTACGAAAAATAATCTGTGTTAACAACTCAAGCATGTGATGGGATGGTAAATAATACATATTTTCTCGGACTCTCGGCGGCTATCACGTGTATAGTTATATTTTATTTTCACTGCCTTTTGTATAGACATTTGTAACCCCGCAGACAATGGAAGTTTTGTAATAAGTTGACCATTAGTCAATTCTAAAAGCGTTCTAACCCGAGGGCGCAGGCAATATTTAATTAGATACTGAATTTTGCTTGGAGTGACTTAAACCAGGGCACATTAACTATCTCCCTGTGACGCCCGGTTTTAGTTTCCTCTACAAATTATAGGGGAGGGTTGATTCTGATTAAGTAGAGTAAATGATATATTTCAATGAGATCGTCATTACGTCAGCTTGTAAAGTATGTCACCATTTTTGTAAATTATTACTACACTGAAAGTGTGGTCGGTACTTACTATTAATTAAAGAGGTCTTGTGTTGGGGCAAAGTCACCATGCTTCCACTTTAAGAAAATCGAAAAACCTCAATTTGTGCCGCAACAATCCCACAACAGGTGTTATATTTAAAAACCACTATCAGTGATTCGTCCGACAAAGGGTTGGTTGAAATATTTGAACTTTGCAGGGAAAAAATAGAAGAAAGTCTGAAGTATTTTTTTTCCAACTGAAAAATTGACAGAAAAGGAAGCAAAAGCAGTGTTCAAAGATATGAATCTCCATTCAGTTAAGTGTTGTAACCGTGTGTACCAAAAAAACGCAACACTTGGTGGCAGGCACCGTACGTTTTGAACAACAATGCACGTGACTAATTATTCTTTGTTGTAAGGTAAGATGGACTGTTAGCTAATATTCCTGAAAGTTGCATAAAGGTAGGTCAATAGTTTTTAGAGACCCCAACAATCAAGAAACCGCGCGAAACCCATTTTACCAAATGAGGAGCTGGTAACCACAGACTGGCAATGAAGACACAGAAACGAATGGCAAATACAATATTGATTGCAATCGACATTTATTGCCAAATTTTCTTGAAGAGAAGACTTTTACTGGGTCAAATGACTGCATTTACCTAATTTATTATTTAACTGATTAATATAAAACTATTTATTGGTGTTAAAAAGGTTTCAAGAAGTATAAAAACTATGACTAAGTTAGACAAAATCCACATTACATAAAAGATAAATGCGGTGGGCTGGCAACTTGCTGTGTGTTATGAAAAGAATGTTACATTCTTCAACTTTATGAAAGGTACGCACCTATGTTTTCCAACACAAAACTCAATAAAATATCAGTATTATTAATTCTGTCATTACATTTGGGTTTAAGCTTAACTCACCAAAATGATGATGGCTGATTAGCTCTAATTCCAATACAGTCTTCTTTGGACAATACGAAGAGTTTGTTGATCATACATTCCTAATTCGATCTTTTAAGTGTGTTTAAATGCATGTTTTAGCTGTTATTACCAATGGAAACATTCATATGTTAATATTTGTTGCAGCACCTGTCTTTTAAAAAAGGGGAAAATGGTGGTTGGACTTAGAGATTCATATTGGTGATTCTGGGCGTAAAACGTACAGTGCCGTATTTGTAGTTAATAGCGCCTCAATTTGGTTAAATGAGTCCTGCAGGTTACTTGATTTCTGGGGTCATATCTTAAAAATATTGACTCTGCCTTTATGAACTCTTCAGGGCATTAGCTAACAGTACCACCTTACCTTACAACAAAGAATAAGTAGTCACGTGCTTTTGTTCAAAACTTATGGCGCCTGCCACCAAGTGTTGCGGTTTTTTTTTTGGGACACACGGTATACGTTAGTAAGTGTCCGTACAATAGCTTACAAACAGCGGGAGGACGGGAGGTTGCTTATATTACTTGTAGGGATGTTAGTATACCTATACTTGGCAGACATGCACAAATCTGATTTTTGCTGATTTTTTTGTCGATTTCCTGATTTAGCAATAGTTTCTGTTTTAAAGCAATACTCGGTTCGTGAGTAATGCGTAAGTTTTGTTAATGAAAAAGAAAAAGGTGTGAGCAGTACCGATAAACTATATATAAATCTGAAATTAAAAGCCGAGGGCGCGCTCTCACAAGATCTCTTTAATATCATGCATTTAAATGGTATATTGTATTCAATATTGCAATAATAGGAAGTATTTGGTGCCTGAACTTCTTTAAATTAGTATTTTAGGGCCAGTGGAAAGTTGACCCCGGCCCAGGGTGGATGGAAACACTGGGCCCTGCTTTTAGATATATGTATGCCGAAAAAAATGTACAAGCTAACTTCAGTGAAATATACTCTTTAGCATTTGAGTACTCCAGGTCACACCCCACAGGCCTGGGCCCAGGGAAAATGGCCCCTTTACGGATATGATTACAACTTTGACAGTGTGTATGGATTCCCAGAGCAACTGTCTTGTAGCAATGTTTACTTTTTCATGGTTTACTGCACTATCAAATAAGTTATGAACTAAAGTATAATTCTAGTGTAACACTGTAAAAAATTGTGATCCAAATACGGAGGTTTTCTCTCCATATGACCTTAACCACAATCTGCCTGACCGTTAAGGTACAATGGTGTAACGCTTCCAATTTCCCATTCTTGCACGCAGGGCATTCTCATGGGATTCGAACCCCTTACCAAGCGACACATTTGTCCACATTAGACTGTCTAGCATATGTTTTTCTATAGTGCATGGATGGCGTGATCCTTCCCTCCGGGACTTCGGTCTTGTTCTTATTGTATAGATTCAAGGTTTCAAAATGTGCTGATGTTGAGCTCTTTCCTCTGAAATTTCCCGCTCGTTTAGCTCTAGACTTATCGGATAATGCGAACATGATGGACAATATACCCTCTGAGCTGTAAAAGGGCATTAGAACGGAAACATTTCCGAAAATGGCGTGAAAACTTTACTGGAACGCATTTATGTAGACACAACACTTGGAAGCGACTTCAATTCTTTTATTGTTTATAGCCTGGCGATATGTTTATGAAATGGTCAATTTCTGAGCTTCATTTGCGTGGGAATTTGTAGCGGTTTCATATGATTATGGCAAAATTATGTTGTTGCATGTTACAATGCAAACAGATTATTGCGTTGTATATAGAACCGACAATAGCATGTTCTTGTCTTCTTTTCTGCTGTGCATTTCTTAACTTCAAAGACAATTACCTTGAAATTTTCATTAAATCAAAACACAATTGAAGAAAGGATTACCTCAAGATTTGGCACGTCAGCTTAGATCTAACTCATTATTCAAAATAAAAAGGAAACACTAGTGCAAAGAAAATGTTCGCAAAACAGTCACGAGATAGTCGGATATTTTAGCTACCCATTTCTTCTAGCCACGGCCGCTGTAATGTCACAATTAAATGATTTGAAATGTCAAGTCTTTGCAATATTTCTTCAGGCCGAATAAATGTTATAAAATTATTAAAAACAGATCTACACAAATACCAGGAGCACTGTGCCTTGTGATATTGATTGTGCCCTGCTCTATGTTGTTCCTTCAAAGCCTATCTCGAATGTTTACGGGCTCGTAACAGGCGAGACGAAATACCGCGCTTTTCAAACCACTAGATCATTACGTGCAGGCGAAGCAAGTATAGGTCTGGAACTACGCTACATTCTATTAAGCTGTTACCTCCCTTGATGAAATATTACTGTCTTGTACTTTTAAGTGATTATTTAGTTAATTAGTGAATTAAAAAGAATAATTGAAAGAAAAATAAACTTGCCGATTTCTATAAGAAATACGTGCAATACAAAACGAATGCGGGCGGTAGCTCTGAGACATACATTTCTTTAGCCAAATTCAATGATGCACCATACACTTCGATTAAATACCCATGTGACGGTGGCGATCACCATCAATTATTACCAATAATTAGTGATGATTGGCTTTTACTTAAAAATTAGTGTTTAGTGTCGCGGACGGCATGATGTACAATATTAGGGACACTGGCACATTTTGGATATAGGGCGTCCTCATTTTTTAGGGTTTCCATGCTTGTATTTGTATTGCTTTTACACCAGTTAACCCTCACCTGAAATTAATAAGCCTAAAGCAATTTCTCGTAAGTCAAGTAATTTTGCAATAAAAGCACTCCTAGTGGATTATGTTCACAACTGAGATGCAAGTCAAAATGTCAATACATCACGATAAATTAAGGTGTTTTTCGGTATAATAGTAATTAGATTAGTCACTTTCGAATGGCAATAAGCTTCTAGGTAAATGTTATTTCAATAAGGGAAAGCACAAGTTAATATTTTTTGTTGTTGAAAGCATATTAGTATCAACTACATTATGTATTTATACTGACATACATACAGCTGCAGAGTTCAACTTTTATTAACTACCCAAACTAAGGCGCCTCAAACAGATTTTTTTTCAAGGTTTGAGCCTGCATGTACAAAGAGATAATTATTACGCAGTCCCGTGTGTATTAACGATCAATTTATCCTATGTCCGGTGAGGGAAATAGAGTATTCAAACATTCATGCATTTATTTATTCTAGTTTGTTTAGTTTTCATTTGAGCTTTCCCTTTTTCAGCACTGCTTTCGCATTGATAAGGAGCTCGTACCACTCCCTCCTTTATACGAGCACGGAAACGCAGAAAAACCATTGGATGCCGGATCTTGGATACGCTATGGGTGCATTAAGAATTATTGCAACCTGTATTTGATAAAATATACATTTTGTAATGGTTCCATGACTCTTACAAATTTTTCTGGGGAAAAAGGTTGGATGCTCCTTTAACCACCGTTACACGGGCATTTTCCCTTTAATCGATGGTGCATTATTGAATTTGGCTAAAGAAATGTATGTCTCAGAGCTATCGCGCGCGTTCGTTTTGCTTTGAACGTATTTCTCACAGAAATCGGCAAGTTTATATTTTTCTTTCAATTACATTTTTTGTATTGTTTTTGGTTTCATTTTACAACATAATTCGATAAAAAAATTTTATGACCATGATTTAGATCGTCATGAAATATTATTTCAAATGAATCCAAATATACTTCGTTTTAAGGAAATGGTTTCTGAAATATTCTCCATTAAAAATACCTACCGATAATCATAACGCATAAATTCTAATTCTACTAACCGTATGCAAGGGTTTTACTTTTCTATAACTCTACTTTAATATTTTACCAATAGTGCAAAGCAAGTAATATCAATAAAAAAAATAAAAAAAATATTTAGTTTTATTTAACATTGATTTCAATTTGGAAAATTCACTAAAGCACCAATAACAACAACACAATACCGAACATTTCATTTGACACGTGCATTCAAATATTTCTCAATTGCGTAAGATTTGTACCATGGTAAGTGGTTGGATTGATTTTAATTATTTAATCTGGGAGCTTATCGGATCTGCACTACCTTGAACAACGATTTTATATTCTATCATTAACCCTGAATCATACTTCATATGGGGTGTAACCTCGAGAGTGTTTCAAGGTCACCCGGGCAGCGAGGTTTTAGGCCGCATGGTCCCGAAGCCGGTTGGTTCCCGGCAATTAACACTCTATTGTGCCTCTTGTTCCCATTGTTATCAACAGGTGTCCAGTAGACCGGTTGGTCCAGGCCCTTACGCGATAACTGCAACCCCGCCGATTTTGGTCCTGGTTGAAGTGAACAACGAAAGTGAATTAAAGATAACGATGCAATGCCCCCCCAAAAATGTTTTGTTTTAATATTTCAGCAGAAGTTCAAAAAAGTAAGGTATTAAAGACAAAACATTGTTTAATAAGTGCTACAACCTTTGCTTTTTGTTAAATGAAAATCATTAAAAAAATATAAAATTAAAGTTTTTTAATTTGGGGGGGAAAAAGTAAAATTAACATGCGAAAAACATTTAAAAAGAATATCTTGTTTTAAAAGAAAACTCCACCGCAATGTGGACAACAATTTGTTTTAATTTTTAAATATCTTTTTTTCCTTCTTCAAAAGTTATTGTCATTAGACTAAGAGTTAAATACCAAAATACGACACAATTGGCACGACATGATAGCTGGCACAAAACCACTCATGTATTACTCTGGTGATTAAAATTGAATAACAATTATCGGGACCACCGGCTTCGGGAACCAATGGTGTAACGCCGGCACGATAGGGGGTATCATTTGCAAAATAGTCTGAGCCCATCTAAAGTGGACTTTGGTCATCAAGCTTTTTGCCAATTTTTCTTGGCTTTTGAGGAAAATGAAAGTGGTGAAATTTAAGGAGGCACAGTAATCTATCATTCCAGAGCAAACCAGAAACATTTGTTTGGTGAAATTTCTTCTGAGTCATAACCTTAGGACTTCAAAGGATTGTTATAATTCTCATAAAATCAAGAGGTGCTAAGGGGACGATCTTAACCATGTTCGCGTTAAAATCATTTTTGAGACAAGCGTGGTTTCACCGACTCTGATTTTCGTACAACTTACAGCTTAAAGTGAACTGTTTTAATGTAATTATATCTTTATTTTTTATAATGGGTGGAGGGACAACTCTATGGACGGGTTAGTGCATCAAGGTCATAATATGTGCAATAGCTGCCCTTTGTCCTAAATTTCATCAAACATACGATTATGGCCAAGAAAATCTTTGGTCATGGCTCATGAAATGGTTCTTCAAGGTGACACAGTCACAGGTCTGAAGAACAATTTTAAAAGCAACTGACTCAAGGAAAGACAATTGAGTTATCCTATACATGGCAAGCACACAAATGTATCACGTGGCAGGCTATGTGGTTTTACGGCCTTGTTGTACTCACATGACCAAATATTCCTTTCAGGTAAATAATTAATCGCACACCAAGTCTATAGATTGTTATTAATACATCCTGCATCATCAGTTACCCACAATTTATATCATACATGCTCAATGTCCTTATACCCCTTTTATGTACTTTTATAATGTGAAGGGAATTAAGTCTTAAACCTAGTTTGCTTGCGCTTGTACATTAGTGCAGCATAATGACCCCTTACAATTGGTAGATTCGAAACTTTCCAACACTGAAACTGTTAACTATAAATAGTAACAATCACAGGAACCAATGAAGGAAGGGGCGTTCTTCACGCGACTGTTTAATATGTGACAAATGGCATAGGTGTTCCAAAGTCAAGGTGCTCTGACGTCTTTTCAACGGAATCTGGTGATTTTGATCAGGCGCTACAAGAAAACAATCGCTTTGATACACACTCACAAAGTATCAAAGTTAATCAAACCACACCTACGCGCAATTAGATTATAGGGGATATCGTTTTGGCGATCGTTGTGTGTAGGAAAGAGAAATTGAACCAGAAAATCGGGTTAGTTAGAGTCAGGTGATTAAGAAAGAAAGTTATGTTGGTTGACTGCAGAAGCCCCAACTTTAAGTCTTTAAGAAAATGTTTACGCCACGGTCAGTTTTATCCAGTTTAACTGCCATTGTGTCTCTCCTATGCTAGTTTTGCGTCATATTAACAACTACTTCATTTTGACTATCTCTTGACGTAAAAATCACCCATACTTAAAATGTTTTGTTCCAAAGCTTTAGAACATGTAGGTAACTTTGCTACTCACCTTAACAAAAATTGAGGGTGTTGTTTGTTTGGTTTACACAATCGCTGAAATGGCTGATATTGGATTTAATGCATTTTGCGCTATGCGCCAGTTTTTCGTCGGCTACTTGGATTAATCTCTCTTTTGGAAGTTTCTGTTAAAAACCGTTTATTGAGTCCCTGGAAAACTAGAAAAATTTTTAAAATAGAGAATTTTTTTTTTTTTTTTTTTTTTTTTTTAATTTTTTATTAATGTTAAATCCTTGGCAATGTGGAGACTAGGCCTTGTTGCCATTGACAATACATTTGTGGCCATGGTACAAAGTTTACTGCACAGAATCGGCTCACTGAAACTGATGACACGTTTTCTTATTAATTGTCTGTTTAATAACAAAAGACTTAATGCCATAAGTTTGTCCATGATGTCCAATGACTCAATAACCTGTTTGGCGCTTTCTGCAGATTGGATGGCCAAGAAAACTTAGTTGCGTATGTGTCTATTGATATAAGAAATGCATTATTATTTTCTCCTATGCTGTGATTGTGTACCATAAACTTCTTAAATGTGCCATTATAAATCCTCTTACCTCTACGTGCATGGACATTACCTCAACTTTTAATGAGGACTCATTCATTTTGAAACTACTATAACTCTACCCAAATTTTGGAGAAAGAAAAGCAAAATTGGGAGGGGGCAATGTTCCTAACCACTGTCAAAACCTTAATGGCTGTATTAATTTGATGATCTGTCACACTCTTTTCTGTCACTTTGCTTTTTTTTCTTAAAATCTTTAATTTCCCAATGCATGACTTATAAATGCCTTTTTTTACATACTTCCTTCTTACTTTCTTCTCTTATCGTTCCCCTCTCTGTTCTATGTTCCATGCTGCTGAAGCTCCTTTCTGCGTTTCCTGTCCAGCTTTAACCAGGCCGCCCAGGGCAGTTCTCATGTCGACTTACTCCTTGTTTGCACGCACTTATCTGTCAGAATCTTGTATCTTGCATAACATGCTTGGTTGATCTTGTCCAAGACTGACGATCCAATACACTTACAACTTAGCTCGTTCACAACATCCTCAGATGAATGAAGCACGTACTACCGTTCGTGCGTGAGTTTGCAATTAAGCTATTTGAGATATTGCCAACATTTTGTCTTTTCTTTCGCAAACTTAGGTCAACAGGTGGTATAACACTCTTCAACGGATATTAAAACTCCATGTGAACTCAGTCCCGCCTGATTTAATTGGTAATTCATGGCATATATGATGCGATAATCCAATCAGAGACATTATTTTGTCATTATTTACGGCGGTCATTATTGTATAACGCTGCGAGGAATGCAGAATTTCATTTTTTTTCGGGGGGAAATTTCGCGCTTTACCTCCGCGCTCCGTTTCAACAAAAAAGTTCTCCTTGATTTCTCCCTTTTAGCGTTCATGCTATTTTTCTTTCTTCTCTTCCTTGAGTCACACTTTCATATCCCTCTCTTCCTGCAAATTTTTTATATCCCTTCAAATCCTCCACAAGCGGCGTAAATAATGACCCTCCCTAACAACGCCCCCCTGGGCTCTTTGAGCATGAAATGTACGGGAAATGTATAGCTTGCAACCACCTGAAATAAACACATATTATATTAATCTGACCACAATGTCCAAAAATAGAGGCGTTCTTTCATCATCTATCCCATCGGCATTGAGGTCCGTAAACACGGTAGCTTTCGTAAAAGATTGGATCATGGGCTTAGTCATTAAAACCACTAAACGTCCTAAACGTTAGTATAAATATTTGTGTGTCCTGTTTCTAGGATGTTTCACCTGCACACTCAAATGGCGATCTTCCTATTGGGATGATTAGACGTAATAGAGTGACGTCATCTGTCAAAAATTGGGTTCAATATCCTGTGCGTATTTACGTACGAGGTCAAGTCTGTCATTTAGAGGCCTAATGCAGGCAAACAATTTTCAAGAAGTAAACCAAAAAGAACTGTTTTCAAAGTGACAATTACAACGCCTAACATTCACTACGATTCATGCACGCACCACGCAACACCACACACACCACCTACACCCCTACACACCGTACACACACGGGCTTTCGCGCGCGAATGCCCACACCTACGCACATAACATACGCCAAAACAGGGCAACTCACCTACACACATACACCACACACACATCTTCACTATCTTATAAATAATAAAATATTAAATTATTAATGTTATTAGATTTTACCTTTTTTTACAAAAGTGGATAATACAAAATAGAAGTCATTGATTGAACTATTTTCACATAACCCCACTTTCCCTATGATTTTCCGGAACGAATTCTAAAATTGTTTTGGTCACATAATTAGTGTTTATGGTATGATAAAGCCTCGAACTAACCAGGGTGTGATAAAGAAACTACATGGCCTCGACCCGGTATCTCTCGCTATCCCGGCCAAGAATTATTCCACTTGACCACAGCTGGGACTGTGGCTTGCGTGGATACCAGATAAACAAGCACTAAGTGTATAGGGCCCTTTCCCTGAAGGTAAATTATGTTGAAATAGACTTTTGTTGTCCTTGTCCTCCAGATCATCAGTTAAGGGGGATTTTCTTTTGCTGCCAGGATTCGTCAATTTTTGAAGAAAAAAGACATTTTATATGTGACTCTATAACAATTGTAGTTTGTAAAAAAAGACTCCACCAAAATATGACCTCCTTGTGGGCCGCCATATTGAAATTTAAAATGGAAAAAGAAATAAATAAAACCTTTTTTTAGGTCATAATGTATTTGTCACAAGCACTTAGGAAGCATGATTCACGTGTTCCTATACCTATGTTTTTTTGATATTACTTGGGAACCGTTTGGGTGGTCTTATCATATTCAGCCTATGGTTCCACATTGATGCCGCCATATTGTCCAGTCGGTGAAGCCAGCAACGGGTACCAAAAAGGGGCCCCTAAAAAAAAAAAAAAAAAACAAAAAAAAAAAAAACTAAATTTTTTTTCATGGATATCCTCGTCTTCATTCTTGGTTGTTCTTGAGCAGGTCCATCCCTAGTTAATCTATTGACCTTCGTGAAAGCGCCCTATAGTCAGATAAGTCTTCAATCTGCAGAGTTTCAAGCGATCCTTATATTATATAGAGATAAAGAGTGTTTAATTGGTGTTATAAGCTTACTGAGGCGCGGCGGCCTAATCATCAAATGGTCTATTGATTCTTAAAAAATATAGACTCATTAAGATTGTTTAGCCGGAGTTAAGGCTTAGACGGATTGCCCCAGACCACATAGGTTTTATCCAAATGAACATTAATGAACCTTAATACCAACCTTATGGCTGTACTGATCCTACTCCTAATCATTCATCACTTAGACATATATCTTTTCGCAGTGGGGTTGCAATATGTTCGCTGTCACTCAAAGCTGACTCAAACAAGAGAAGATGACTTAATACAAAGAGAAATGACTAGGCAATATTAACAAGAGATATATAGTTTTATGGGTGTAATGGGAATGAACCCAAACTCCAATTAAGGTCTTTGTTTTTATGTAATAAGTTCATCCTTTGCTTTCACTTTAAAAGACATTTATAAAAAATAAAAATATTTTTGAAATTAAAATTTATTAATTTATCTTTTATTAATCCATGATAGAGTAATCCTACCTACATACTTCATAACTTCACAGTGTCAGACATATTTCCAACACGTCAATCAAACACCTTATCACTCATATGATCGGTCAAAATAGCAATCATAACCATTGTAAATTTGTAATATTGACATTGTCAGACGGAAACAAATAGGTTCTGCCATATATTTCTTAATATTCTTCAGTTTTCTATAAGAAGAATTTTGAGAATATTTTCAAAACCACTGAGGTACTAGGCATTTTTATACACTTTGAATGCATTTTAGCTGACCACAATTCAAATTCATACTTCGTTTAAAAGGGTTCCGAATGTGAGCCGAATCGTTTTGAAATCAGCATTTGGATCGCAATGAGTAATGTGGATGGCACGCAATTGGCTGCTTGACTTGGTAAAGCAAGTTTAAACGCAGAATGGCATTTACGACATTGTCTTGTTATCGTCTTGTTGTTCTGATCAATGACACCCCGAAATGAGAAATTGGGGTAATGGGACAAACTCTGTGGACGCAAACTTTACAAAAAGTTCTCTGTATGTGAATGTCACCAGGGTGGACTCTACTTGGGTTTTGTAGATTTGCCGGGCGCGAAGCGCAAATGTGGGGGCTTGCATAGTAAGGTCCGCGGTAACGGAAGTTCTTAACAATTTATGGTCTTAGGAAAATCAAAGCTTCGGAAGCTGAAGAAGCACAAAATCTCCAATAGTTTTTCTATGATGGGCAGAAATTTGTGAATTTGGGGAAAAAAACAGCCGGGGTGTAGAGCATAAGTTTGCGTCTCAAGACTAGAGCGTTCCTTGAACGGGGGCCTAAAAAAAGCCAGGATATACTTCCGTTTCGCAAGCGATTTCTGCTCGTGATCATGCATGCGTAACACTTGATCTTGGGTCAAAAACCGGTACTGCACACGCCAATCGCTTGCTACGACGGAATAGTCCACACAAGAAATCTACGGTAATGACCTGAAAAAAACTGCTACAGAAGGTTTTCTTACTGTAACTTGTTTGTACAACCCTTCCGAACAAC
>JAMKCH010068044.1:0-16402 GCA_023653785.1 Ophioderma brevispina | reverse complement strand
GTTTTAATTTATGTCCGTTTGCAGACAGGAAAAGACCAAATTACAAATTATCTTCCAACCAGTACAGACTGTCCCCAAATAAAAACTATCCAATCACAACTAAATTATGAAAAATAAAAAGGTGCATTTTGCCAAAATTTTGATTTTCATTTGTTTAAACAAGATACTAGCTAATCCCTCGCTGTATTCATCGATTTGATGGACCTAGCGGAGTATTGTCAGTTGAACAGAAAGGATAAAAATACACTTGGGCCAGTTCACCTGAAGGTTCAAGAAAATAAAGGTATAATGCGGTAGCATCATTGTGGGATTAAACCCTTTTCAACAAAAGAATATTGTAAGATGAGAGTGAAGGTATTATCATGCATTGACTGATCAATATATTCTTTTCAGGAAGCACCAGAACTCATTATGTTGTGGGTGAAATGAGGGGGGGACTCACTCTCAGGGGCCAATAATCATGAAATTCATGGACAATTTGGGGAATGACTGCTTTGCAAAACTAGTAACAGTCAACCAGTCTGTGAGGACAAAATGGTGGACAACGCTCGGAATGTGGAGGGACAATTTATCCTGAAATGTATCCTATCCCCACTGCCTCCAAGATTGCAAGGAGGAATATGATGAAGCAAGCAGTGTTCAACAAAGAGCCTTAAAGAAAGGATGGTTGTGTTCAAAATCTCAGTTTACTTTCAACAGGATGGTTTTATGGTTCTACCTTATGCTGAAAAGGCTGAGATAAAGCTGAGGGAAAACAAGACTGTTGGGAATTGAATTTCCCAATGCTACACGTTATTATAGCAATTGCGACATTTTATTAAAGTTCATAAATTATGGTTAATATAACAAGAAGCGGCAATTATAACCTACTTTTTATGTTAATTTTCAATAAAGAAGTCTTGAAAGTGATTTCAATGGCAACTTTGTTATATCAGGATCGCCGAAATTGGCCCAACAGGTTTTTCAACTGTCTCAGCTAATTAGCATAACTCCTGAACCAGAAACCCAAATTACACAGCTAACTCTAAAAAATCTCATGAAAAAAACTGGAAAACACTCCTAAAAAGAATCAGTAAATTTACTTCAGTTGAGATGAACTAAATTTTTTTGAATAAAAATAAAAAATTAATTAATTTTGAATTGTATAGGTTTTTTTGGGGACAGTCGTAGATCAACTCTTACGTAGATGAGTCCTGCAAATTCGACGCGAATCGAGAATCGATTCGCGCCCGATTGTTCACACGGATAAGAGTTGATTTGCGTATACCTCAATCAAGAAAAAATGCTTTAGGCCCTACGATTACAACATATGGGAAATATGATCATCACAATTTTTTTTTTTCTTCAAGAGAACTGATGAATATCGTTCGATTTTATTTTGTCAAACAAACAAAATATTACGGCGAACTACTACAATGATAGAAGCCCGTCCATCTTCGATGAACATGTGTGCACGAAAATGGGCATTTAATTGACCTGACCAAAATACAATTACCATAATGAGACCATGGGGTTTTTTCCCATATGCCATAGTTTACCATATAAAAATGCAAATTTTCATTTAAAAACGGACCCCAAATACATTTTTAAAACGTTTTACTATCATCAATGCAATAATAAAAAAATCTTAGTTAGAAAATACACTTCCGTCGTTTTACCACTAGTTATATATACAATAAAACAAACTGTATCAAAATTCCAACGTAGTATATCGAGGTATGAGTGGTAAATTTCTTTGCCTCAGTGTTTACCTGTTTAGTCTTCTCATTGTAAACACGGTGTGATGCGGGAAGTAAATTTTGGTCTGAGGTTCTTGTAGCGCTATAGAAATTCGGAGGAAATGGCCCAAAATTTTAGCAGGAGCGACTGTTAAATACTGTTATGGGAGTGCTTAACGGGTGCCTTACATTGTAATTTTGTGTTTTTGACAGCAAACATGAATTCGTTGCGAATTCAAGCAGGTTTCGCAAGGGGTGCGAATTCGGTAAGGTTTTGCATTTTTTGTGCCATTAAAGCATCCGATAATGATTTTCTTTAAACCGAGTGCATTTCTGATTAAGTTCAATTCACTTCACTTAAATAAGTTTATAGCATCTGCATTCAGTCAAACATTACATTATTGAATAAAATACATTACGCAAATATAAAGAGATAAAGGTGGTTTTTTAACTGATTTAGATAAAGACATTAATGAAAATGCAGGAGAGGTTATAATAAGTCTAATGGATTGCGAGATTGTTCGCTTTGAACCAAAGAGACTGCTTGAGACCTTATCGTGTTTGCACATGTTTTTTTTTTTTATTTCTCTGCACTTTACATCTTCGTCTTAGTTCAGGACCGTTCGTGTTATCTCAAATAGTTCTCCTGCATGGCATGAGTTGACCACCACAGGGTTGACATCCTCTTCTGTAGAGCCGTTATGTGTTTCACATCTTTCTTTGTTGCATTTGACCATCTTTTTCTGTAGTTAAGACTGTGCGGGTTTTTGATGGTTTCTACTGCATTGTACCTTTTTGAAGTTGGGAGACCGTTTCGTGTATTTGACGTCGTTCTCTGCATTAGACACCCTTTCTGTAGCTGAGACTTGACGTGATTTTCACACCTTTCTCTGCTTTTAGCATTTTTTTTCTATGTTAAGACCGTTACGTGTTTTTGACATTCTTTGCATTTACACTTTTTCTGTAGTCGAGACCTTAACATGTTTGAGCGTTCATAATTATTGGACGTCTTCATGTCATTTGAGACCTTTTTAATCTTTGGATACTTTTGGCCCTTTGAATGTTTCTCTGCATTTTGACACATTTTTTTTAGTTGAGAACGTTCATAAGTATTTGACGTCTTTCTTGTATTGAGACCGTGTTTAGTCTTTGAGATACTTTGGACAGTAATAGCCGCCCATAGGATTGATAATCAGAAAGTGGTATCAGTCTCATTGCTTAAGATTCAATTTTAAAATCATTCATCGTGTACAAAAATTGTCACACTGAGGCAGGCGCCATTTGAGAGATACACTGCCTTGGCAAAGTAAGGACTCTGCTTAATAACGGCAGGCCGCAGAGGTCTTGAAAAGCCTTTTTTTAGTTCACCAGTCTGCACAGTCAATGTGGATTTTAAAGATAATGAGATTTGACACTAGGATCTAAAACCACTCGTATCTGTTGATTTACAAAAAAACTTTGTACAAAAATGTACCAGGCAGTTAGTTAAAGGAACCATTATGGTGCTCATCCTTTCAAATCATGAAAATAAATTTTCAAATTTGATCCAAATCGGAGGTTATGTTGAGTAACAAATTAGTGAGGATTACTCTTTAAAAAAACTTTGAAAATGTTCACTTAGCGAAGTTTATCAAGGCGGGACCTCTATATTGAACCGTTACCGATTATTGGCTTTCAAAATATTAACCAATTAACATTGACTTGGGGTAATACAGGCAGGAACTAGGCATTTATAATTCAAGTCCTAATAAAATGGGCGCTTTAAATATATATTGTAAACGGTTTTAAGAATGCCGAGAAAAAGGGACGTGCTGTTAACAGGTTGGTCGATATGACTATTTTTTTTTACGGGCCGACTATGGCTGCAAATCAACAGCCAGCTGTGGTGTGAATGGAGTTATGCAACTATGCAAAGCCCAGTACAATGGAGTTCAATTTTGTTAAAATTAACAGCTGGTTCAATGCGTTGTTTCCAGCTTATATTCGGAGCGAAACATTGTTGATATTTCCTTTCATATTTTTTATCAGAAAATTGCTTTTATTTACTACAAAAACTGGCTTGGAACTTTATCTCATTTTAGACACCATTTATAACTATTTAAAGTTAGTAATACAGTCAAGGACAATAGCAAATTATGAACATCATTTTGCGCGGAAAATTCAAAATTTTGCCAGTGAAACTCGTGCTCGCTGGTATTTACAGTGAAAAATTGTGCTATCGTGAATTTGGAAACTTGGGGCCAAAGATGAGGGCTGGTAGAAGGACGTTCAGGCAT
This sequence comes from Ophioderma brevispina, assembly GCA_023653785.1. Taxonomy (NCBI): domain Eukaryota; kingdom Metazoa; phylum Echinodermata; class Ophiuroidea; order Amphilepidida; family Ophiodermatidae; genus Ophioderma; species Ophioderma brevispina. The sequence continues at coordinate 12,408 of JAMKCH010068044.1, read as the reverse complement.
CACTGATCATTCTCGTATTGAACGAGGCTTGCACGAAAGTGCCTTGTTGCAGTTCAGTAAACGAAGGAGGGGTGCGGTATGCCCTGATAATGGTGTGCTTGATGGAACTTCGTGGGAGCAATCAGTTGCCTGCTGTGGTTCTCATCGCCATGGGGTTTTGGTTTTGATGCACGTGTCTAAATCAATGTTCAATGGTCGGTTCATAATTTTGTGCAGCGTAATAAGTCGTGATTTAACCTGGTCAACAATCTCACTTGAGGTCCTCCAAACTAACGGTGGGCATACATGTAGAATTTACATTATTATACATCTATATAGATTCCTGTCATCTGATTGGGTTTAAAAGTGGAGGCATAAATTCAAACTAGCTTCAAGAATTGAACCAAAAAATAAACTTTAGGCCCTGGGAGAGCGGTCTAATTCATGCACTATGCCCGGGGGACACCTCTTCCAGCTAGAGACCCGTGGAAAGGTTGCCGAATTCGGAGTTCGATGAATTGCTTACGCATCTTGCCGACAGGAAAATGGCAATCTGTTTTGGATAGACAAAAAAGTCAATGAGGGCGATCCGGTTTTGGACTCCACGTCCACTTCCTCAACACATAGGAAAGTTGATATCAAAGGTATGAAGATTTTGCTAATTTACGGTTTTTCAAAATGTTTCTCAGCAACCCTGAAACAGCAAGGTGGTAAGGCTTGGTAAGGGTGTTGTAAAGCACAAAAATCCCATGTCGCCGAAGGACATGGCCTTAATTCAAAGAGTCACTGGATTTGATTGATCCACAAGGTCTACAGGACACGGTGTTCCTGATATACTGTACTTTTTTGCAATCGTGGCAGGATGAACTTACGAGACATGATGCAGACTTTTAAAAATAGTTGACATGGAATGGAAGAAGTGGAAATTTTGGAATTTCACTTGTTACTGTGTCGGCGGTTTGCTGTTTATAAATTGGATTGTTTAATTCGAACACTTAGAAGTTGGATCATGGAAAACTATCGTTAAGTACACGAAATTGTGTGTTACTTAAACCATGGCTTACACATATTAGGCCTATGCTAAAGAATCTTGGCTTAGAATGTTCTTTTTAACCAATCAGATGACAAGAATCTATATATTCGGTTTATAAAACCCCCACAATATTAACTGCTTTTTAGTCGGGACATGGTTGAAACTATGGCCCTCGTGACTCGACACCATCTATGCCCCTCGGCTTAAGCCTCGGGGCATTAGTATGGTTCGAGATCACCTTGGGCCTATAGTTTCAACCCATGCCCATCATAGCCAGTCAATATTGTATAATGATCCCCTTCACAAATATTGCTTATCGTCTATGCACTGTTCAAACACCTTGTTGGGTTGGGGAAGCCTCTCGATATCTACTGGGTAAAATGGGTACACCATAAACATTTGCTGGGAGGTTATGAGCTAAAATTAATTATCATTTAAATTAAAGTTGTGTTTGACTTTTCTATTTTGGCCAAAAAAAATCCGGTAAAAATTGATAGTTTGTGTGGATTTTTAGCCATTCAAGATTTTCATGTTCTTTCCCGTATACCCAAAACTGATGTTAGGAAGTTTTGGGAGGGCGCTGTGCAAATGAGTCATAGCAGAAAGGTGCTGGAAATGGTTATCTATTTTATGTGGTATCATTAGCAAGAGACTACATACAGCTATCCATTGCTAGCAAATAAATTTATAGAGTTCGGTATAAAATATATATGGGTTGAAAGACCCGCCCGGTAGGACGTGTTACAAAAAAGCCGCTAGACAAGGGGTTAACGCTTGTTTCAAAATGATATTTTATTAACTAGGAAAATTCTGTTGATGTGCAATTATTATTGCGAAATGCCCATCAATCCAAAGTCGAAAAAAGATGCGATGAAGTCATCGTACCAACAAAACCCAGCCTCATATGGGCACGAAATCGCAGGCCGGGCCAGAGGACAGATTGCTTGCCATCCCTGGTCATGTGGAATGGTGGGCCGGAGGCCTCGGGTTCGAATCCCGCCACGGATGTCAAATCTTCTGTAGCTTCTAATCCCCGTTACCCCCCCTTTTTTCCTTCCTCTCTGGAGGGTTAATCATTGGCAGATGAACAAAGTACCCAATCAATATATACAGAACACATTACGCCCAATTGACCCACAAAAACTACTTTGTTACTAACAAAAATGTACACTGTTAGAAATCGTTAGAATTAAGGTGTTCTATTAATTTATTTTTTTAGCAGCATCTCATCAGTTGTATTCATATGATTGTTATTTTTAAAATTGTTGTGATTTTGGATGTTAAATTGTTAAAATTACATTGTCATTGCACCTTGAGCGCCTTTCTTTTGCGGATATGTTTGCGCGTTACATGTTTCATTATTTTTCCTCATTAATGTGCATCGTAAGCAAATGCTTGTAATTCTACAGATTTGTTAGATTCTTTTGCCGTAAGTTTATTCCACATATATTTATGTGTCCAGAAAAGTACATAGCAAGTACAGATTTATACATTTCAAGTACACATATCCAAATTCCAAACATTTTCTGATTATAACAAGTACATCCAAGTACACAAAGAAGAACGATCCAAAGTCACATGGGATCTTGGTCAAAAAAATATGGATCAAATACATTTCAAGCACCACATGGAGGTCTTGATGAAGGAAAAAAGGACAATTCACAAGTACACAACTGTACATGAAATGTACTTATACCCTGAGTATAATTCAGTAAAATCTAATACAAATCCAAGGACATGTATTTAAAAGGAGGTCCTGAAATAATGTTATTTCCGTTCAAAAATCAGGAAAAGATCTGTGAAATTACGGTCTCGCAAGATTACAGTGTTTATTTTCAACGGTGTGAGTCATAACATTTAACCAGTTTTTTTGTGTTGTGTACATCAAGGTTACAGCTGCAAATTCTCCAGTCTTTTGATCGTGTCCGATTCCGCTAACCATGCAAACCTATCCTCTGGAAAACAATTGTAATCCGGGAGAGTAGAGGGTTTATTAAGCTAAGACTGGAAAAGAGTTTGCCATTGTGTTCTACGACGTAGAAATACTGGAGCGGGAGCGCCGGTTTTCCGCGACACTCAGTATATGGACCGGTTGCTGGATAAGTTATAGGGGACAGAAACCCTATGCTTTTCCGGTGAAACGAACACGTACTCGTTCTATATAGCTCACAATTCAAGATTTATTTCATTTTTGGCAAATTTCGCGTGCCACTGCTTCACTTTGATCAGCAATATCTCGCGAAAGGAAAGTCCGATTGTGATCGAATAAAAAGCATGTTGAGATTACAATCTACACAGTTTTAGTGATTGCACTATCTCATTTTCTTAATTAGCCCCAGATTTTTTATCATTTCCAGACCCCTTACCCCATTAAGTGTAAACAATGAAACAGGGAGTTAAAACAGTACAGGGAAGGAGAGTAAAAAACTCAGCAATGTGGTGTAACCACGGGGCGCCGCCATTGGACAGTAGACCAAATTGTGACAATCTTTTACATGAATAATTGGAAATACCGAACTCGAAACAACTCCGCAATTCTATTCCCGTAACGTTAGTTGTTGGGTTGGTTACTGCAAGCGTGGTTGTGATGTCCCTCTTTCGTCGAAGTTCTGGCAATATTCGCAACCGCGTAAGCTCTAGGGGCGTAAATGAGCGAACGTGAAAATTGCTATTGGAAAGCCCTCATTTGCACAGGTCTTTAATAGGAAGGACAGATCCCGACTGAAATATTAAAAACGGAGCGGTGAAAATGTTCTTCAGTGGACCGCCTCCAAATGACAAAAAATGACACATCTTTAAACTTACCATTAAAACTTTCAATGGTGATTCCGGATTATCTGGATTGACATCAGCTCAATCGTTAGAATAGTGATGTCAGCATCATTGTGGGAGGTTTGTGTAAGATCTTTCACATTCTACGAGAATGCATGAACAAAAAACTTATGCGGATATTCTTAAAAACACTCCGGCTAAAAGGTAGCTAACTGCTTGTAGACCTACTTTTAATTTTGTGAACACCAATCGGTAAAAAATGTTAACCACTTTTGAAAAGGTGCAAGAGGAGATTTTGAGGGCACACACATAGTATGGACATAATACTAATTTGACACTCAATAGATTCTCTACCCTTTATCTGGCTACAAAAATGTCTTAAAAGAGAAAAAAGGGATTTTCATTTGTTATCTTTCAATATAAAACATAAAAAACACATTCTATTTTGAAAAGAATTCTATTTGGGGATATGGAATATGGAATTTTTGCACAATTTATATTGATTAATACATTTTCATTTATTACTTTCAACATGCAATAATAACACATAAACTCAAACATGAGTCTTGCTTGCCAATCCATTTTATTGATGAATCAAGTGTGATAAAATACCGTTTTTAAATCTGGTTACATTGATTGATAATGTGCAAGAATTTCTTGGTCAGTATAAATATGACACGGAGATTTCGTTAACCAGTATAGACAAGACGAAAATTTATGAAAAAAAACTTCATGAGGCATTTTTTTAGTAGAAGCATTTGAAACATTGTTTTCTAGACTGATTTTTTATGCTGATCACGAATGCCGGTTGCTTTGCGGTATTTTGAGTGCAAAGGGGTAAAATTCAAGAAATTTCAAATGGCCGCCCAAAATACCACTAAAATATGTCAAAAGATATAAATTGGTAATTTTCCACAGGTAACAGACATTAAACTTACTCTTCTACACAGATTTTTGCAACGAGTTATATTAACACTAATTATTAATCATAAAATCTAGCCCCTAAAGGGGTCAAATTGGACCAACTCAAGATACCCAAAATATCGTACCCCAAAACTTACCAACTTTAATTTTAGGCGTACAATTCCCACAATAATGTCATTGTATTAAACATACTGTCTTCTTGAAGGTGAGTATATTGGTATTACTACCAACTTCTTAGCTTAAGTTGTAGCCCAAGGGGTAATTGTTGATCAAATTCAAAATGGCCGCTAAAATACCATAGACCCATGTACTAGGTCTAAACCAGGATTGTAAAAAGTCCACTTTTTCTTGCACTAACCTGTTTTCGTATAAGGTGTTGATACAACTTTCCTGGACTTAGTATTTTGGTATGCCATTTAACTTTCTGGCTTTGAGGGGCAAAGGGATCAAAAAATTACACATGGCTACCAAAATGCATCATTTATCACTGGAAAAGTCAAAAGGTGAGTTATTAATTTGCATATAGCGGGCATACTAGTCGCATGCACCAGAAAACTACTGTTTGAGCAAGTCCAAAGACTGACAGGGTTCTTTACGACATGATTTCCAGTTCTCGTACTTGGATAGATTTACAAGAGAAGTATATGTTATAAAGTCCTGTTTTATGTATTGCAAAGTTAAAAATATAGACTAGAATTGCTGGATCTGGCTGCCTTATGAGTTCTCTTCTTTCAATGGGACTTACAATGCATTTCAAAAAGGCCCAATAGCATATCTCCCAATATCGAATTACCGTTATTCCATAATTAAGTGAAAGAAAATATGTGGCCAAGCACATTTATCCTTTCGGAATTTTACTTTTGAGAACTAAGCTTAGCAACATACAGCCTACATTCGGCATACCTCAAATTTCAAGTAACTAAAATAACAGATACATTATGTTTAACCTTGACAACTGTTCCTTTTGACTAAGCAAAATGAATTACGAGATTTTCTAAGTTGCTGACACCATCCATGTAAATTATTCAGATTTTTTATCCTAACCCTCAAAGAGATAACCTATGCATTTATTATGGTCATCCAATTCAACAATTCAACCCTATTATTTTGTATTACTTCAAAATTTAAGTAAGTTTGAGTACTCCACAAAGTTTAATGTATTTTAAGAAATCGTTTCTTTGTTTTTCCTGCAGTTGGACTAATTTTGGAATCTCTCTATGAAACAAGTAGAAAACAGGAAAAAGTGATTTGTTTCATTTTATCCCTGAAATCAATTTTTTAAAAAAAAAAAAAAATGCAAAATTATTAAAACGTTATTAAATCGCATTCGTTTTCTCGATGTTCCAAACATCTGCTAACTTACTTCAAGGGAAGAGTTCATCCAAGGAATATATACAATCCGTCAACTTGATTTCAAAATAATATATTTTTAGAACACATACAAAAATGGTCATAATCTTCAGTACATTTACAAAAGTTACAGTCATCTGTTCCGGCAAGTTTTCATTCGTAGAGATTACTCTTACAAGTAATGAGGAATATATAAAAGAATTTGAATTGGAAGCAAGCTATTTTGTAACTCTATCTCTCTGTTTGAACTATTAACAGACGTTATCACAATTTATTTCCATATTCAAATTTATCTTCTCGTAAAATAATGCAGAAGCTTTCTTTGTTAGATTCAAACAATCCTATAGAGGTCTTTCGATTGAGCCAAGAAAACATATACAAGCTTATCAAAACTTAACATAAAATATCATGAGTTATTACTTTTTTTAAAGCAACTCAGGCTCGATTCCGTATTCTTTCTTTACGAGGGTTGGAATTGCTGACTTAATTAAAAAAAGTTTACATACATTTGTACATATTCACCAATTTGCCAAAATTGGGGAATCTGTTTCCAATTGCAGAATGTCATTTAAATAAATCATTCAAGCTTGTATTCATTCTAACAGACTTGCTATTGCGTCTTAAATATCATTACCCCATAAAATAGCATTGTTGGAGATATTGTTTTACATTTATTTGCAGAAAATACCATTGATTTAATAGACCACTGATAAAAAATAGTATTTAACCATGATAATGTCTACCACATTTTCAGATTTACATTAGTTCGAGAAATGCAAGTCTCCCAAGGGATCAAACCAATGATCTACGATTCTTTATCCCAATGACAACCATTTTTTGATATTCCAGATATCCATTTATGTGAAGAGCACAAATTTGATATTCCAAATTAGGTATACTCCAACATCATATTCCATATACCCCATATTGGTTTCTTTTTTTAAGTTTTAATTTCTCACAGTTGAAACCCCGAAGAAAACTTATCTGTGCAATGACATTTTTGATTATGTAGTGAGTTCCCAGCATATAGGGAAGGTGAGATTTGAAGCGGTTTTTAAATCGTTTTTGCCAAAAATATGAGTTTTCTTGCTTTACGACCATTTAAATGTTCAAAATACTGATTTGTTTTTCGTTTCCACTTAGATCCTCGCTACTTTTAAGCCTTACTAAAAATAAATTACTAGACATTTAACCGGGCTTTCCGTGCATTTTATTTATGAATTAGTGGATTCTTCAAAAAATGATCAACTTCATGGATGACAACTTGTTTCATAATTATGGCAATATTTTCTCCAAAATGTTCATGTGCTGGTACATAAAAGTGTAAATGTGTATGCTATTTAGGTAAGGGTTCAAATTTTTTTATTAGTTGAACCCATAATTTGGGAAACATTTTTTTCTAAACTTAAACCAGTTAACACTTCCGGTAGTTGGTAGTTAGTATTCGCCCCCCCCCCCAAACCCAATGGTCAGAGATGGTAAAAACTATACATTTTTGGGATCCTTATGACTAGACGGACAATATGGTATTACATTTCAACATGATTGAGCATTTTAAAGGTTTGACCCTTGTGTAACCGTAAATGGACCCTATTGAAAAAATGACACCACAATTGGAGATTACTAACTACCCAGAATTTATATAGAGGTCCATAAGGTGTAAGCCTTTTCTGTGGTGTTGTGGGGGGGTGGGGGGGTTAAACGATGACATTTGATCTGGGCCATGATCCCCTGATCTAATTGGGTCTTATAGGGGCTACGCACTTCGAGTCACTAGCTTTAACTATTAACTCATTTTGCAGTGGTGGTGTCAGCATATTTTAAAGATCCCAAATATTTTCGGTAATCGAAAGGTAAGACTATAATATATCTGACAGTCTTAGTTTACTTAAATTGAGGCAAGCCCAATCTCATTTTTGGAAAGTGTGTTGTGACCAAGCTGACTGAACTATACATGATCGTTTGGGACAATAATTAAGAATGGGAAAGGGTTAAAACGATATTTTATTTCATTTACTCGTCGACGATTCCCTTCACCTCCTACGGAATATATTGGAAGATACCGCGCTTGCCTTCAATTTCTTGCAATTCATTTTCAAAGGTCCAGACATCGGAGTCTACAATTATATTGCATAATAAAAATATGACCTGCTCTAGGCATACAAAGTGACTATACACAAATTTAACAAAGCATTATCATAGTAGGCCTATTGCCACTTTATTATTCTAAGGACACCTAGAAATAGAATGTCATGGCTTCAGATGTGACATCGCTCAAGTAGCTTCCTTTCAGGTACAGTACTCTATGTAACCTGTCCTTTCTTTATTAAATAAATTGTGGAATAAAAAAAATTCACATTTGAGGAGGAAGTATATATTTTTTTCATTTGATTACGTCAGTATTTTGGCGGCCATTTTGAATTTTCTCCAATTTCGGCTCATGAAGAAAGAACTTATGCTGGAAAGTTATTGAAAAAGCTCGTTTCAAGGAGGGTATTAGAAGGTTAAGTCGAGAACTTTAAAGTAGAAGAGTAATTACAAAAACATAAATATGAAATTGTTGCATTGGCGGCCATTTTGAGGTTTTTTACATTTTGACCCCGTGTGACTCGAAATTCAGCAAAGGCACCCGCCATTTTGTAATCAGCACAAAAAATTGCAGTCTAGAAAAAGTTGTTTAAAACGCTTCTACTAAAAAATGCCTGTACTTCCTTAATTAAGCATCTTTTGAGAATTCTCGTCTAGGTCTATTAAGTGTTCAATTTGTGGTATTGTTCGACGCGTCTTATTGAGGGCGTGGTAGTGGCTGCATTATCAGCGCAGCTGCAATGAAGCTTGTTATTTACAAAATCTGATGTCAGATTTCGTTCGCTGCATTCATGGTATTGGGTGGTGGCGGTGGGTATGGTTTGATCTGTCTTAAGGCGTGGTGACTGCATATCGTAGGCTCAATGCAGTTTAAAAGTAAAGAATCGTTTGGCTACAAATCTGATCGTCAGATTTCGTTACCGTAGTGTTTAATGGCGCACGTGCATGCATGCTGTGCGGATCAAAAACGGTCTCACGGAAGGTGTCTCACGGAGGTGCTAGCGTTTTAGGTTCAGGTACATCAGATTGCTACGTATTTCCAAAATATATGTAAATAAATCATAAAATCATTGACATTATTTTTTCTGCTAATTATATTCATGTTTACAATATAAAAATATTCTTTGGTGGAAATATTAATAGTGTGCCGAAATTGTTTGATCTCCGTTGATATGGTTAACACCCGGGGGGGGGCACTTAATTTAAAAAAAAACATTTCTTGAAGATTAGTGAGTGTATACAGAAAATGAACAAAATAATGTGGTAAAGAAAAACACAACAACAAAGCAACAAATAAAAAAAATTGTTATATGACGAAGACTATAGAAGATAGCTGAAAGAATGTAATGTCTGACATATAGGCCTATGTTTCAGCTATGTAGTGAACGCACTATAGCTACTGGTTGCTATTAATTTGTACATGATTGTGATGTAGCCATTATAACTTACATCGAAATTTAGAATGTCAATAAAATGTATATCATAATATTCGATTACTTCACCTCTCAGTTTCCAGTGCACAGTAGGTTAGTTAGGTTGTGTGTTTGAGTTTGATTTACGCGCCTCTATAACTGTTGCTTGTTGTGCCAGCAATCCTATAGTCCACAAAACGGAACTCTTTATTGAGTGTTATATAAAGATTCTTTCCTTTTTAGAAGTAACTTAATGATTGGGTATACGAATAACATGATTGACTACGATGACAGTTCACTTAGCCACAAATACTATACTTAAATGATTCGTGCTAAATACAAGCACGACTTAATTAATGAGAAATAATTATTCCGATGTTTCTAGAAAACACAGAAATTCACAAGTTTATCTCACAGATCAGGGGCTTTAGCTGCTTGGTAATAGTCCTTTCAGAGGCCAGGGGTCACTACAAACAAGCGCAAGCAGTCTACACGAAGGGAGGCCTTGTCTACACCTATTCAAATGGGCCAGGAAAAGAAAACTACAAAACTCCTACGGTAAGATTATTTCCTTATTATTTAGTCTGTTGAATGTTTTAATTTATATGTTTTCTTCTAGCTTCATTACCCTAGACTGTACTATGGTCATATTTCTTGCTGGGATAAGATATAGGAGCAACTAATTACATGAGAAGTATTTATGTCATGATGTATTTCCCACATTTAAGACTTCCAAAAGATTTCTTACCAACAGATTCTTTTCCATGTTGTATTGATAATCAATAATGATAAAAATCCGTTTAAATCTGATAAAATTCAGATTATAATTTGCAGAATTCTTGGCGATAATATTCTTACACGGATGTGCGTTCAAAGTTAGTGTTCAATTGTGGTATTGTTCGAAACGCTTCCTATTGCGGCGTGGTAGTGGCTGCATTATCAGCTCACTGCAATTAGCATCTTTTTTACAAAATCTGATTTCAGATTGCGTTCCGCGCATTTCATTTATTGGGGTGGTGTCGGTGGTACATGGTTTGATCTGTCTTAAGGCGTGGTGACTGCATATCGTAGCTCAATGCCTTGTAAAGAATCGGTGTGCTACCAAATCGGATCGTCAGATTCGTTCACCGGTAGTGTTTAATGGCGGTGCATGCATGCTGTGCGGATCAAACGTGTCCACGGAAGGTGTCTCCACTGAGGTCTAACGTTTTTAGGTTCAGGTAGCAATCACTTGTACTTATTCCCAAAATTCTGAATAAATCATAAAATCATTGACAGTTTAATTTTTTCTTTTCTTCTATTTTATATTCGGATGTTTACAGTTAATACTATTTTCTTTGGTGGAAAATTATAGTGCGCCGAAACTGTTGATTCCCGTTGATATGGTTGACCACTAAACATTCTTGAAGAATAGTGATGTATACAGCAAATGAACAAAAAGGTGTGAGTAAAAAAACACAACAACAACAGCTTACACAAAAACATTGTTTAATGCGAAGACTAATAAAAGTCATGTCTACATATAGGCCTATGTTTCAGCTCTGTACGTGAAGCTAGTATAGCTACTGACTGGTTGCCTATTAATTATGTACATGATTGTGATGTAGCCATTATTAACCTTACATCGAAATTTAGAATGTTAAACAGTATATCATAATATTTCGATACTCACCGCTCAAGTTTCCAGTGCACAGTTGTTAGGTTGTGTGTTTTTGAGTTTTTTGAATTTAGCCGCAGCCCTTCACTACGGTTGCTGTTGTGCCAGCCAATCCGATAGTCCAAACGTATTCCTCTTTATGAGTGTTATTGCTATAAAGATTGTCTTGCCTTTGTTAGAAGTAACTAATGATTGTTTATAGAATAACATGATCTACGATATAGTTCATAGCCACACATACTACTTACTTACTGCTTCGTGCTACATAAAAGCACGCACTTTATTAATGAAAATATTTAATCAGAATGTTCTAGAACACAGAAATTTCACACAAGTTTTAGCTCACAGATCATGGGGTAGCTGCAATTTGTAATAATCCTGTCGAGGCAGGGGTCACCAAACAGCTCAAGCATTCTACCCGAGAGCCCCTTGTCTCACACGTATTCAATGGCCAGAACAGAAACTAAACTCCTCGGGAATTTATTCCTTATTTTAGTCCGTTGATTGTTTTAAATTTATCTGTTTCTTCTAGCTTTCATTACCCTCAGACTGTACTATGGTTCATATTTCTGCTGGGATAAAATGGCGCCACTAATTACATGAGAATGTATTTATGTCATGAGACTTCTAAAGATTTTAATATACCACCAGAATTCGTTTCCAGTTTGTGTCTTGGTTCCCGGGGGCCCTATACCAGCCTTGAATCAGGCCTAGGTAAATACGCTTATAGAACACATCATGGATGAAGTACATTAAAATACACTTCTGTGTTTTTCCATGAACTTTTCTTCTAGTTAAAATAGAAATTTAGTAGTATAAAGTACCATTAAACTATAACCCTGTTTCGTTAAGGTGGAACATGACCACATTCCTTTGTCATTTATATTCCTATACTTTTTGTAGAGGAGAGACTCCAGTTTCAAAAACACTAAGCTTCTATAGTTATCTCCCTAAGGGTGGCTCATGACCTTTGTCGCCTTCCCTATGTTATCTCTTTGTACATATCAAAGGTCATGTTGTCACCTTATCGTGAACACATAGTAATATAATTGTTTTAGTCTGAAGGGACAAGAAGCCAGCTCGCGGGTCAAAAGCCAGGCTGTTTCAGCATGCATCAGTGGCTCGTGCATCAGTTGTGTGATCGGTGTGGCTGTGGCAAGTAAGTATGCTTTGTGTGTGGTCCATGTCTGTCT